>ML975538.1:0-16328 GCA_010015605.1 Decorospora gaudefroyi
ACTGGCCATCGCGACACGACGGCGGCAGCAAGTGGGATGGGATTCGCAAGACAAAATGGGATGGGCTAGTCCTAAACGGGAAACTAGCACCTGTTCAGCAGGGCAGTTTTTACCACAGATTTGGCCTCCTCACAGCACTCCGTCACATTTTATCCCATACCACCAACAAAGAGAAAGATAGCCAGTGTTGGAAATCGAGCCACCGTACGTAGCCAAGCAGATAGCCGATCACGTGATCACATGGTCTGTGCGCAAGCTCGCACAATCCGTGTGCGAGCTGCAGCCTTGCCCTCACAATCAAATCAATCATCTACCTCAACTCGTTGCAACGACCGTTACTTGATTCAACCTTCCCTTTGCCGTATCAACAGCCTTAAATAGAGTTCAGAGTTAGTAGCTTGGGATAGCTGGTCGGGCGGGGGTGTGTTGATGCTTGGATACGGAGGTGATTCGTTTTTTTTTTGGTGGCTGGGATTTTTAATTGCGATTGGTGCTATGGTATTTGAATGAGCGACTGGGAGGGTTTTTTTCTTATCGCTTGTGAGTTGGCGTTGCGCTTGTTTAGTAGATTTCTGGAGAATGCGATGGGGGTGACATGGTGTAGGTAGGGTGTGCTGCGGGTCTGATCAATTGGGTAGAGAGAAGAGAAGAGAACAGAAGAGGGTCTAAGTCGAGACAGTAGGAACTTGCACCAGTGTAGCCGGCGAAATGTAGAGCACCACTAGGGCTGTATTACATCGTAATCGTATACGCAGAGTGCAACAGTACTTGGCCTACCTAACAACAACGACCTATCTAGCCTTAACTCTGTAGCGTGACCAGGGAAGAATGACGGTCCTCCCCGTGATCTCACCAAGATCCAAAGATTTTCTATTGGTTTTTCGTTTTCGGGTCGTATATGAGCGTTGGCTGATATGGGATATGCTTGAGATTGGGGGTATTGCAATGTTAGAACCTGCGGGTATCAGCATGGGGGTAGAGAAAGGTTTGATGTGGGCTTACTTATTCGTACTGGTAGAAACAGTCCAGTGTTGTCGTCTGCTGCGCAAGGAGCTAGCGCGTCACAACGACGGTGTGCCGACACGGAAATGGAGGCGTCACATTGTGTGTGGTTCAGTGCTTAAGGATCTCTAGCCTGCTTACAATGTCACAAGACGTTAAAAATATTGATAAAAGTGAAAGCCGCATGTAAAGGTGTATCAGATATTCATTATGAGTATGTATACATGATCATGCATAGCTCATCACGCACCACGTGCCATAATAGAAGACCCTAGCTCCACCAAGCATTTCCCCCCTCAAAGCATCAACAGTCCAGCAAGTACGCCGAAAATACTAATACCCACAGCTTCCGTGCCAAGGCGGCCAGCGGCGCCGGTGTAGCTCGGCGGAGGCGGTACACTACTTGTAGGAGATGTACCGTTTGTCGTAGCGTTGCCAGCACCAGGTGTATCCTCGCGCTGGCGGTCGACCTCGGAAATGCGTCCATCGAGCTCAATGTCAATTGGGCTTTGGCTCTGAATATACGCCGTCAAGACCTCGTCCAGCGTATCGAGCGTGATGAAATCGGTAGTCGGTTCGATGAAGTTATCGCCCCCGCCAGCAATGAAGTCGACGGTCACCATCTGGTACGTAGTATCGTTGTTCAGCGGCTCGTCGCCAATGGTGATGGCAATGAGTTTGGTGTTGTTGCCGTTCTCGGGGTTGTATTCGATCTTGATACCGCTGCTGACTTGGAAGAAGGACGTAACTTCCTCGCCATTGCCGATGTTGATACCGGTGAGGATACCTTCGAGGACTTCCCATAGCGTCTTGCCGTCGATGCCAATCTGTACGATCGCATTGCCGAAGGGGAAGGCGGTGAGCACCTCGCCACGGGTGATATCTCCGGCGTCGATGGTAGCGCGAATACCGCCGGCGTTGATGAGGGTGAAATCCACGTCGTCGGTGTTGTTTAGACGATATTGGAGCATGGCATCTGCCATGAAGTCACCGAGGAGACATTCTTGTTCCTGGCATGTACTCTGGTCGAGCACGACCTCACTCGTGCCGATCACCTCAGCAGCGTACTCATCGAAAGGTTCCCGCCACGCATCGATTTGTTCCTGAAGGTCCTCGTCTTGCTCGGTGGTGTTAGTAAGGTGAATAGGCGCTCCGTGATAGGCGAGGATTTTGCCCTGAGGGTCGTAGGTAACATCGATATAGCCGACGTACTCGCCCCACCGGTAAGCCGTGACGATGAAGACCTCGTCGCCATCTTGATTTTCGACAATAGTGGGATATTTTCCCTCCGCGTCTTCCATATCGCCGAGAAGCGTGTGGCTA
Organism: Decorospora gaudefroyi; assembly: GCA_010015605.1. Taxonomy (NCBI): domain Eukaryota; kingdom Fungi; phylum Ascomycota; class Dothideomycetes; order Pleosporales; family Pleosporaceae; genus Decorospora; species Decorospora gaudefroyi. The sequence continues at coordinate 2,326 of ML975538.1, forward strand.
TGGCCGCCCATGATGAGCTGGAGCCCAGTGGTGGCCGCAGCGAGTTCCTGATCTTTATCCCAGCCAATATGAGTGAGGGCTGCAATTCTGGTGATGTTGGTCGTTGACTTGATCTCGTCAATGGCACCTTGGACGGACTAGCGTTTGTTGTTAGCGACTGCGAAATCAGACTGTTCTCGTTACACAAACCTCAACGGTATCTGAAAAGACAGTAGTAGCATCAGAGTTGCTGATACTTGCGGTCTCTGGCGCAGTCACGCCAATCAAAGCTAGACCATACTCTTCGAAGATGGTGTATGGCTTGACCGTCTTCTTGACGTTCTCGTCCTGCGAATGGACGTTGGCGCTAATGATGGGGAACGTCAAGTTCACCAAGAATTCTCCAAGCTTTGCATCACCGCCGTCGAATTCATGGTTTCCCAAAGTCATGGCGGAGAAGTTGAGCTGGTTCAGAGTTTCCGCAATCTTCTCGCCACCATAGTAGCTGTAGAACAAAGTGCCCTGGAACTCATCACCAGCGTTCAAGAAGAGGCTGTCTTGGTAGTTGGGGCGTTGCTCCTCGAGCAAGGTCTTGACACGCGCGTAGCCACCATAGCATCCTCGCTCCGGTTTAGTACAATCGGTTCCTGAAGAGCTGAACTCGTCAAGATGCGCATGGACGTCGTTGATGTGGAAGAATGCTGTGAACCGTTAGCTAAGCGGATATGAATTGGTGGTTGCTGAACTCACAGATGTTAAAGTTGCCTTCCGCATCGATACCGCGCTTCACCATACGTTTGCTGTGGAGGACATCTTCTGCTCTGGCTGCCGCCGTGAGCGTCGAGAGTGCGAGGAAGAGCAAGTTTGATCCGCCGCTGAATTTCATGTTAAATTTTCAGCAAGGAGAGTGTATGGTCGAGGTAAGAGAGGCGAGGAGCGGAGTCACTTCATATGTACCTCGAGTACCAACAACGGGCTTCTCCGTTCTCTTCAATGTTGTTTGCTCTTGGTTGGCTTGGCAGTGGCGCGCGATGATTATTTCTTGGCACATGCCTCTTCCAGGTTAGCGTTATCCTGTCTAGTAGCCATCAACCAATCAGCAATCCACGTGTGATGCCCGCGTACAAGATGCAACCCTTGTCTTACTCACAACAGCCGGGTTCCCGGGAAAATCTTGCAGCCTGCCTGATGACGGTACTAGTGCCGATTCAAAACATGAAGCCCATGATACTCCTTCAATTCTAGCACGTGGGTGTGGAACATTCGGATGCGTTTGGTGGATGTGAATTTAGGTAGCTATCACGCTATCTAGGAGGGCCTGGTCGCCAAGCCACTACCAATGCTTATCTGAACCCGGTGTTGGTGACCCAAACTTCCCCCGTCTTTCGTCCTTCATCCTAATCTCTCTGCATTCCAATCGATGGCCACATTGCACGACAGTGACAAACACGTTCAGAACCTCTCAGCGCGTCCAATCCGAATTACCCTCTGAAAAGACATGAAAACATGACCCAGTCTTCCACAGGTAGCCAACTTCCATCAAAGAACGCCTCGCATCCATCCCGCCGCGCCCCATCTCACCCCTCATATCTCCCATGTCGAGCACTGTATGTCGTATCGATTGCCGGGTCATTGTCGGAAAGATCGTAAAAGAGTGCGGGGTCCCACCACTCGCCCCGCCCTGTCGAAAAGGGCGCCCCGACTTTATTATATGTACCGAAGGGACCTGTAAAGTAGCTAGCGAATGTCATACAACCAAGGGGAAGGGTACCTTACCAAATGATCTTCACTGTATCGGGAGAATCCCTCCTACTGATGCCTTCACCTCCTTGTCCTCGAATGTACTTCGACGTCTTCTCCAATATCCGTCCTTCCCATCTAGATGATGTTAGTGACCGAGAACTAGTGACGAGACAAAACTTACATCCGCGCTACCACCAGTGCCTCCTAATCCTCTGCATCCGAAGCCTGAAGACACCTCAAATGCTTGTCCGCGAACACCTTCCACTGCTCCTCAGACCCCCTGGCCGGCCAACGAAGCGGCTTCTTGTACGCCTTCACGCCCTTGGCCGGTATAACCGCAGGCTCAAAGGGCTCCTTGAAAGCGCCGAAGACGATGACTGGGTGGGTCATCGTATGGCGACCACCCAGCAGCTTGCCCGCCTTTCCAACCGTGCTCAGGTTCTGCGCGATGCCGATTTCGTGGGCCATGATGGCTTCCGTTGCGCGAAGCTCGACCTTGAAACTTCCGTTGCCGTACTCGAGCTGGCCCAGGCCTGGCTGCTCACCCGCTATGATAGCGTCTTGGCGGCGGCGCTTCTCGTATCGCTGGACGCTGGCGTAGCGGTTGAGGAAGCGCCGCTTGAGAGTCAGCGTTCCGAGGGTTGCGCTCTCGAAGAGCTGCATCGTACCGTGCCCCTCGGAAGCTACTTGTGAGTGGAGCAGGCCACTCAATGGCGCCCAGTGGAAGGGGGCAACCGCTTCGTCGACGTTGACGGCGGATTGCTTGACGGTGTCATCGCGGGAGAAGAAGCGTGGCTTGACGGGTCCTTCAACGAACTGAAGGCGCTTCTTGGTCCCTTGTCGCTTCGGCTGGCGTAGGGCGGACTGCAGCCCGGGCTTGGTCGTCTTTGCTTGGCTGGTGGTAGGCTTTTGAGCACGCTTACCGACTGACGACTTCTCCACCCTCGGTCCAGGCGCTGTGAGCTTCTGCTTGGGAGCAGCACGCTTCACAGTTGGCTTTGATACCGGAGGAAGAGGCTTTGCCGCCCGAGCCACAGTCTTCTTGGGTGCCTTGCTGGGTGCCCTCTTGGGAACGATTGGCGCGACCTTCGAAATGGGGATGGCAGTGACCTTAGTCTCACCAACCGAAGCCGGCTTGACTAAAGGCCACACCAGGTAAGGTATCTTCGAAGTCGCGGGCGCCTTAGCAGGGTGGTAATGAGCTGTTGGTATGTTAGTACTCGTCTTCGTCGTTGCCAGGAACAAACATACCATGAACCTGGTTCGCTCGCACCGTCCGCATCTTTGGTAGCGGCAACGGACGAGCGCGAGCAATCCCAAGCCCATTTCCGGAATATCGTGGGCAAGTAGCAATGCGGAGGCCCTTGCCGACTCGCCTACCGCTCGCGATCCTTCGCTCGAAGACGTAGAAGACTGGGTTCTGCAGCTCGGGGTCCATGGCCTCGTCGAAGCTGCGGTCGTTGAACATGATGGACGTGTCCTCGTCTTCGCTGAGACCCCTTGTCTCCCAGTCCGACACGTCTTCGAACTCTTGCGCGTCCGCCGTTGTCTGCACTTCCTCTTCAAAAAAAATTCCGGCGCCTACAGCCTCCGACGAGAACCGCGGACCGACGACGTCTGTCTCTTGTATCCGCCGACGCACAACGCTCACCATCCTGCTCAGCACTTCCGAGTGTCGTCGCGCATTGGCCTTGTTGACAGCCCTGGTCGTAGGTCCGGGTACCTTTGTCTGTCTGAATCGCACGCCGTCAATCTGTTCATAGTCAGCACGAGCTTTAGCCAGCAATGTGATCTCTGGGCGACGAGCGCCCAGACTTGTCCTCGATGAAGCCGCAAGCGGCAGTGTTCGAGAGGCTGCCGAAACAGCCTTCGAGATTGTCCTTGATGAAGCTAGCCGAGCTAGCGATGTTGATCTTGAAGATACCGACTGGATCGGCACTGGTCGCGGGATCTTCGAGACCGGGTTGAAGGGGAGCAAGCCCGTGGTTGTGGCGGGCGACGCGAGTCGGGCCATTGAGAGAGGTGTGAGTGGGAGAGTGGTAGAAGAGTCTGTATGGGAGAGAGAGGAGAAGAGTGTGATGGAAGAGAGAGTAGAAGAGTGTGTATGTGTGTGTTTGTGTGTGTGTGTGTGTGTGTGTGTGTGTGTGTGTGTATGTGTGTGCGTATGTATGTATGTATGCTGAGAGCAAGCAGTGTACGGACAGATCAGTGTGATGATGGATCAGAAGAAACCAGCGGAGCAGGCGCAGATATATCGTGAGAAGAATAGTGGGGCCCGCCCTACGCCGCTACAGTAACGGTAAACTCCAGCAACTACGGCAACAGAGACAAATCACTTCCATTGTTTGTCTGTGCGGCACCGTCGCCGCAGCACCCAGGCAGTGAGCGCAGACTGCAAACAGTACTGTGTATACCAGTGCGCCGCTCTGACTTGCCATGACAACGCGGGTTCGCTAGAAGCGGACGGCTTGTAGTTCTACGTCGTGATTCGGGCTGGAGGTCAAAGATTGGAAGGTGCAAACATGCAGAGATGAGTGGTATGGAGACTGGAGGATAGCAACCGCATCTGTGGAGAAGCGCTTTACCCACAGATACTATAACGTAGAAGGTCGATGAGCACTCGTAGTAAGAAGTCTATAGTTTGCTAGGTAATTTTAGTGTTGGTGGCAGCAGAATTTCTATAACGCGGTATGGAATTTTGAGAGTAAGCGGATAGTAGTAGCTATAAAAGGTCTACAACCCGCAAAGAGTCTATACTTGCTATAAAACAAGCTTTAGTATTTGCTTAAATCTTACGTAACTACCCTTTATAGCCACGTAGAAATAGAATGAGACAGCGATACACATATAAGCTCAGCGAAAGAAAAGAAAAGAAATAAAGAAATATGTAGTTGAATATCCAAAAGCGAAAATGAAAGAAAGAAACAAGCTCCCAAACGTAGTAAATTTCCAAAAGTGTAAGATCTCCTTTTTTACATCTTAGTCTATTGTGAGGTAGTTCTAATACTATGAAAACAGCATAAAATACTCAAGTAGGTACCCATGATAGTAATAATAACATTTGACCACATCAATACGTTTCCTCACAGCGTGTTTACCTATCCTCTATTCTCAACAACAATTTATCCATTGTTCATCCCAACAATGCACCCCTCAGAATCATACAACAAACCCCTCACATCGCGCTTTTCTTGACCCTGCAGATATCTTCAGCGAGGTCCAACTCCTCCCTTCCATGCTCACAGATCAACACGGCCACCTGCTCTCCAATCTTGCGCCCGACGTCTGGCTATTCCAGCAAGACCCTCATAAAACGGGCTACATAGCCCGTCGGCTCTTGCGGCTTTCCCACTAGCGCGGGCCGAACCGTGAAGCCGTTTTCGGCGCACAGGTTAGCGAGGAGGCTCAGTGCGGCGGTTGCTCTGTTGCGGAAGTTGAGTAGGTTAAAGGCCATGCGCACTTGGTCTTCATTCGCGAGTTCGTCCTGCAGGGTTTCGAGAAGGGTGGTATCGCGGGGTTGGTCTTGCTTGGCTTTGAGCTTTTCGGCTGCCTTGGCCTTGTCCCTTGCTTTCTTCGCTTGTTGCGCCACCCTGTGTTTTTGGATGCTTTTCCGACCAGGATTTGCCGGCTGTTCTCCCGTCTCGGTGTTGTTTCCGGGGTCATGTTTCGCGTCCAATTCGGTTTTGAGAGCCGCCGCTTCCGCGGTGCTGGTGGCAACGAGATGAGAACGAAGTTTCTCCCAATTCTCCGCATTCTGGTCCAGAGTCCATTCGGTGGTCAGAATTTCAGTCTTCGACCTCGGGAACACGGGGTGCTTTCCTATATAGGGGTCTGTGGTTGAGGAGAGACAAGTCCGTGCTCCCGTGATACTCGTGGGTCTGTTGCCGCTGCCGAACAGTTCCTCGTTCCCGTACCAAAGAATCAGTTGTTCCGCATCCTCATGTTTTTTGTAGCAAGAGGCCATTGAAGCGAAGAAAAACGTATAAAATGAGAAACGCAGGGATGTTCGGAGCTTCCAGCTCCAGCTGTAGCGCAGTGTAACGTTGGCCGGCAATGAGCGACGATGCAAGGTGGGCAGCAAGCGCTGGATTGTACTTTTTAAACGCATGTTGAACTTGCTGCTACATATGGGCATCAGTCCTGGCTAAAGCTGGATCCTTCTTCGCCAGACTGTTCAACTTCTGCTTGCCAAAGTTTGCAGGGATGTCCATTGGGTCCTCCAGGGCGCAGTGCTTGATCGTGCCGACTTTGGCGACGACGGACGCAAGTTTCTCTTGCATACCTTCATGACCTTCATACGAAGCCGAGACTGAGCTAGCAAGCTTTTGCGCGTCCTGAAGAAACCGCCCAGCCCGTTCATCTTGGAATGCTTGGACATCTAGGGTAATGTGAAGAAGGATTGTGGCGAGAATGTCATTTTCTTCTTGACTGGTCTCTCCCTGCTTTAGAATGCTGGTTGTCTTTCCTTCTTCGTCATGAGTCACACCTACCAAGCTCGAAGCAAGCAGCTCTGTTAGCCTATCGCAAAAGGGGTAACGTCGGGAGCTGATGAGGTGGTCAAAGGTAGCCATGCGCGAGTACTCCCGCAGGACCACGCGCCGGTGCCCTCGTACCAAGCATGAGCATATAGGGCTGGCTGAACAGCCACATCAAGTACTTGATTGTTTTCGGCCCGCAAGGGAGTTCCAAAAGGAACGATGTCGGAAACGGCCTTGAGCTCGTCGAGAAATTTTGTATCAAGCTGCCTCTTCTTCGCTCGATAGTCGAGAAGCTTAGCGGTTGTTGGCGCAAAGAATTGGTCGAGCCCAAGTTGTGCTAGCGCCGCTTGCATCTTGACACTGATGAGTTTTGTCCGGGAGCGAATATCGGTCTCATGCTGTTGGAAGGCCGAGTGTAATGCTCCAAGGACACCGTGAGCTTTGAAATGCGCCTTCAGGTCTTCTGGACAAGACTCGTGGAGCTTCACCTTCTTTTCCATAAATGCTTTTGTGCGGTCTTCGATCATACGGAAGGCCACTGAAAGGAGGGCTGAGACAACAGAAATAGGCATCTCATCGCTGCTATACTTGGCTGCAAACCTGATCACAAGCCTTCAGAAAGCAAGTACCTCGTCTAGAAACTCGTGTATTGGTTTCCAGAACAGGAGGGACGCCACCTTGTCGTCAGCGTCCTTGTCAGCATCCGGAGGCGAGTTTGGCTCGGTGGAATTGTCTTGGTCTTTTAGACATAGCAATAGCAAATAGCTATAATCAACTTCGATGGCTGATGTCTTTTGGGTCTGAACTTCATTCGGATCGGGTTGTACGAAAAGATGCAGCACTGAGTAGCGGATATACTCGAGCACTTGAATGAAGTAAATGTGTGCTTCATAGATTCGCTTTTCCTCCGGAGTCCTGGTGGAAATGATCTTGTAAAAGTAGGCTTGCTGTTTCCGATCACTAATGGCGCGATCTAAGGCCAGCTTAGAGAGGCGCGAAAGACAACCTGGTGGAGCTCTTACGGTATTTGCATGGGCTAGAAGCTTTGCAGAAAGCATGAAGGCGCGGGTTGGGAGCTCCTTGATGGGTGTAGCTTCTGGAAAGCCTGTAACAACCTCCCAACGATCGTTAACCGCCGACGCTCGGGCTTGTGAGATGATCTCATTTAGAGCGATTTTGGTGTCGCTTGTATAAGTTTCGTGTTGACCGAAGAAGTCGTACGGTTGGTCGTAAATGGTCATTGTGGCGATGGGACGGATGACTCAAAAGTAGCTGTGTTGAGAAGAGAAGAACAGGAAATATAGAGTATTTAAGTAAACTCGGGAAAGACCAGGAGTAGAGAGCGATGAATTATAACAATGAAGAACACAGTGATAGGAAGTTAAAAAGAAGAGATGTAGACAATGCATCGCCTCGACGAAAGCCCCATATTGCTCCTGAGTCCTTTTGCCCATTCACAAAGTGAATTGAGACCAGACGAGCGGAATACTTAATCGCTATAGCAACTCATTCTACAGTAGAACGGGTTCCTATGAAGACGAGCGAGTCGCAACTTGTTCGTCACAAGTTGCGTCGGGCTCGGGGAATGTTGCAGGTATCTTTCAGTCTACCTCACATCAGACTTTTGAAGTCAATGTGTAGTAATGTGCCCACGGAGTGCAAGGAAATTGCGCCCCGTTGGATCATCTTTCCAGACCGATAAGACAAAAGCCTGCACTTCGAGATATTCGTCCAACGGCTCGGAGATGTTCCACCAGAAGATGAATACCTCAGATATGCTCTCCTCCGTGAGTGGTTTAGGTTTGGTCGTGGTCTCATCGTCGATACTGCTCCGAGCAGTCCGAAAGTGGGTATAATAGAGGCGATACTTTCTTGCTTCGAAACGTCGCTAGTTGGCTGCTCAACGAATGCCAATAATACATGCTGTATATATATATAGAAGGTGAATGAAGTACATATGCATACATATCATACGGAGCCTTCAGTCGAGCGTTTTATGTCGAAAGAATTCTGTAGTAATAAATTTGTCCCTTCCGATCGAGGATGACTCAGTCGATAAAAGTAAGAGCAGACGGGGAGGACGGCCGCAGCGGAGAGCGAGAAGCAAAGTGCTTCGCAAACATTGCCGGTTTGCTAGATGGTATTGATAGCTTACCAGGCAAACCAGCCTCGAGCGTCTGAGTCCAGTCACAAAGACCAGAAGCAACCGGACAGGAGGTACATGCAGAAGTATGCACGAGGACGCACGAGAAAACGAGATATAATCCTGTTTGGAGACGATTGTAGTAGAGATAGTAAACCTACATATCTTACGCGCCCTTGGCGCACGGTATAGATGCTAATAAATGTACACGTCATACTATTTTTTACAATGTCTTTTCGGCAGCCTTGACGGCCTCGAGACGTGAGGCGATATGCGGAACTGCAGGGCTGCTAGAGACCTGCGGCTTCATGATCTGGCGAAGGATGACGCGCCGAGGTATAGATATCCTGCTGTAGAGGACAACAGCGCCAGTAAGAAGAGCTAGAGCACCAGCCTGGTGTGCGGAGGCCAGCCAAGTGGGAACCATGTAGATGAGAGTGCTGATGCCGAGAGTAACCTGGAGAGACACAAGATGGACCATGCCCAGTACACCTTTGTCAGCGTCTTTCGGGAGCGTGGTTCGCACGCCCTTTGCGAATCGTGTGTAGGCAAAGAGCGCCAAGATGGCAGTGAAAGTAGTGGTGGCGAGGATGCGGTGGTCGAGCTGAACGAGAGAGGGGTTCTCGAGCATGTTGCGCCACCACAGATCCGACTGGTCTGGGATATGGCTGTAGAATGGGTCAAATAGTTCCTTCTTAGGCGGAGCAAGGCCGAGACCCATCCAGGGAAACTCATTGTAGATGAGGCCGGCATCTAACCCAGCGACGAGAGCACCGGACAGGGCAGTAGTAAAGACGAGCAGGGTAAGACCGACAACAGAGCCTCTAAAGACACGAAGAGCGGGGTGTTGCAGTGCCTTGATGGTCTCAGTAGCCTTGGCAGGGTTGGCGAGCATTCGGTGTTCCTTGAGAATAGAGAGACCAGTGAGAAGCATGGAACAGTAGACGGTAAAGGCTGCGCCGAGATGGGCAGTCAACCGGTACTGGCTAACACGGGGGTGGCTGCCAGGCTCAAAAAGGTCGTCTTTTAGTCCGCTCTTAACCATCCACCAGCCAATGACACCTTGGAAGCCGATCATGCCGCAGATGCCAACGAGCTTCCAGGCCATTGAAGGCGCTACGCGGCGACGAGCGATGAAGTAGGCAGTGGGGAGAAGGAAGGTGATGCCAATAACGCGGCCCCATAGACGGTGAGCCCATTCCATAAAGTAGATGTGCTTGAAGTCTGACAGGTCCATACTCGAATTAAGCTGGGCAAACTCCGGGGATGCCTTGTACTTGGTGAACTCGCTCTCCCAATCGGCCTCGTTCATGGGCCACAGAGAGCCGGTGACAGGACGCCATTCGGTGATGCTCAGACTGGCGGATTTAGCAGGTGCGATGGATGGGTGCAGGTCGTGCCTACCCTGACTCTGTGAGGCGGGTCAAGCCTCCAAACACGACTATGCCAAAAACGCTGGCCGCACTCCCCAGCAGCCAGTATGCGACGCTCTTGGATGTCGTCTCGGGGAAGCTGCTCGATCTGCTCGCGCTCTTGGTCGCACCTTCCGCCAGTGTTGCTCTTTCCACATTCGATGCCTCGATAGTGGCGCTACTCCGGAGAGGCTGGGTCGACTTCCATCTCACGGATTGTAGGACGGATGGCCGGGACGAGCATCGTGAAGCGGAGACGGCCGATGGGATCGGTGAACTGAGACACGGCCGACACACAAAGAGACGTCGTGAGAGTCGGGGGGCAGCCGTCCGCAGCTGTGGGAATGCCTGGAATATTGAGGCCATGACGGCGACGGTGAAGGAGGAGGGAAGGAAGAAGCGATGCAAGTCTTCATGTCATCGACTTTGGCTTTTCGGTGGTTCCATGTCCGGCGCCGCGCCAAGCAAGGAACCCTGCATACCGCGCCTGACAGGCGGAAGCGACGACCCACCCGCGACTGCGTCACCGGACCTCACGAGAACATGGCTGTTTGCTAGCGAGGGTCCTCTAGTTATGCCTAAGTGATATCCTCCTCTTCGTCGTGCGCGTGACGAATCCGAGTTATTAGACTCGGCGTGCACCTCCTACCTACACATCCGCCGACAAACGTCACCACCCTCATGTACTGGATGAGCATAGCATAGCTTAGCATGGACCCCGCCCACCAGCCGTCCACCGGCCGCGGGAGCAGCAGCTTCAATCAAAACACTGCAGAAAATACTGGCGGGCCGAACAGCGGCGAGACATGGGCCTTCGACGATGGAGAGCCTGGCGAGGGTGCGGGCTCGAGTAGCACACCCTACGTCAGCCTCTTCTCTCCCAACGTGCCCGCGATACCGCCCTCTTCACCGTCCGACTGTGCTGGTGGCAGCCCGCGAGCCAATGTGGCAAACGTCCGGTCTCTCAGCTCCTCGCGCTCCATGCCGTCCCTCGCAAACATTGCCAGCGTGACAAAGCGCGCTTCACGGCTGCCCGTCTCAGACGACCGCCCGCCCATAGTCCAGCTGCAGACGCGCATCGACCAGGCCCAGAAGAGTGCCGACGACCCCAGTACCCCGCTCGAGAACGAAAGCAGAAGGCGCACCACCATGGACCTGATGCGGTCTGAGCATTCTGTCCGCACCGACATCAGCCGGCTGTTCAGTGAGAGCGCAATGATGTCGGGCTCTCGGGCACCTTCCTACAACAACGCGACGGGGCCGCTGTATCTCAGGGGCAAGTCCCCGTACACTCAGCCTGATTCAGCCGACTAACGTTTGCAGCCTCAAGCGAAGCAATACCGCTGCCTGACCACCTCTACACCCGCGGACTGCTCGAGGGACGCCACTCGGACATCACCATCACAGCCTTCGGTCAGCGCTATCCCCTCCACCGCCTTATCCTCGACCGCGCCCCCTTCTTTACCACCGCCCTTTCGGAACCGTGGCTCGAAAGCCAGTCCAAGGAAGTCGCGCTATACCCAGAAGAGATCGATCACAGCATAACACAGGAGTCGTTCGAGCTGGCAATACGGAAGCTGTATGGCGTAGACATCTCAAAAGAGTCGGATGCCGAGGCTATTGGTCTGTTTGCGACTGGCTGCTGGCTGGAGATGCAGGACCTAATCGACTCGGCCATTGAGTCTATACTGCGCCACATGGCACCAGAAACCCTTGCCTACCTTATTCGCCTTGTCACTTCCAACTACTACGGCCGATCTGGCGACCGCATTCTGGAGTCGGCCAAGGCCATGCTGAGCAGAAATGGCTGGGAGATGCCCATCAAGTATTGGGACGAAATGCCCGCTGACATCATCCGTGAGCTGGTCGGGTCGGATGGCTTTTTCGTGGATAGCGAGTGGGACCGCTGGGTGCTCTCCAAGCGCCTGCTGGACCGCCGCCTACGCCAGGCTGCTGTTGAAGCTGGCCTGATGCAGCGAGGACAGAAGCCCATCCCGCAAGCACCAAATTCTCTCCGTCTGATGGCTGTTCGCTTCGACGGCGTCTATCGGCAAAACGCGCTGACAACGGCACACTCCTCATCCGATGCGCAGGCCAATTGGCTCGCTCTCTACACCCTACCCGACATCGAGCGCATACTCGTACTACTAGATGAAGGCATTCACTACATTCATATGGACTACGAACAGCTCGAGTTTATCCGGAACGCCCGCGACGTATTTGGGCTACCTGTGATGCCAGAAAGAGTTATTTCGAACGCATTGTGGCAGCAGCTCGCACTCCGCCAGAGAGTACTTAATACCGATGAGGATGCTCAGGAGCTGGGTCTGTGCCAGTCGCCACCAGAGCCTGAAGCACCAAATGTAGCTACCAAGAGCGGAAGTGAAACGACTGCAAAGGGAAAACAAAAGAGGACGGCAGCTACAGTGGACGAGGGCGACATTGAGTCGGACAGCTGGGACGGTAATGGCAAGCCTCGCAAGTTCTGGATACCGAGCTCCGACTGCAACATTGTGCTCGGCAATGGAGCTGACCCTGTTGTCACGACATCGAACTCATTCCAACGACATGCCTCTCGTCTCTCCGCTACCATACAACCCGAGGATGCACAGTGGGCTACTGACTTTGCATCTACTCCTTCAACCCTCACGAACCCCAACACGCGTATGGACTTTGCGCAACGTCCCATCTCTGCTGGTGGCAACAATGCTGGGCAACCCAAGCCGATTGCCTACACCGAGTTTCCTCCCTTCCGCTTCTCTGCCGAGTTCCCCAATCCACGTTTCCTGAAAGAGAAGAAGCGAGTGTACTCCAGGACGGTCTCTTACGCAGGCTCGCTCTGGAACATATACATCCAAAAGGTTCGTTCCGCCAAGAACGTCCAGCTAGGTGTCTATCTCCATCGTGCAAAGGAGCGCGAAATCGACGAGACTGGTCATGCAAGCAGTCTTAGCCAGCAGAACAACGGCACAGTCGACGAGCGCATTGGGCAACTAGAACGTGAGATGCTGATGCGCAGCGATCGCCACGACCGACGACGCAGCACCCGCGTACCCTTCGTCGCGACAGCAGCAGAAGAAGACACCTCCGGAAGTGGCGGAGACCCCGACCCATCACTCGGTTCAGCGGGCCTGCATAACCCCCTCTTCTCCAGCAGAAGTCTCGGTCGTCGTCGAAGCCCCAACATTCCCCGACTACCCACCCGCGGCATCTCACAATGGGGCTTTCACAACCTCGGCTCGGCCCAGCCCCAAGACGGGGAGCTCACCGACTCACCGTCTTTCCCTGACGCCCCATACTCACCTTCGGAAGCCGGCGCCCACCCCTCTTCCTCGGAGGATGACGAATCCGACGCCGCTGCCTACGCCAACCCATCCCAACTGCAGCGCAGGACGAGAACCGTATCACCAACCCTCCCTCCCTATGTCGATGGCCGTCCGACCATCAAGACTTACTTCAAGATCTACAGCCCCTCAAAAGGTGGCAGGATGTTGAGCATATATGAAAGCGCGCCTGATCGCTTCAACTTTAGCCAGAGCTGGGGATGGAAGAGTAGTACGCTTATGCTGGATGAGATTGCTATTAGCGGAGATCCTGATGAGACATTGGCGACGAATCCGGCGGCAAGTAAGAAAACTGATGGCAAGTTGAGGTTCATGGTTGTTATTGGAAATCTGTAATCAGTTACATTGTGTTTTTTTTTCTCTTTCTGCTAGGACATGGCGGGACTGGGGCGTTTATGGGAGGCAATTAGGAGGGAGGGAGGGGGTTCTTGCATTAGCGATTGGCGTTTTAGTAACGGGAAAATGGGAGGGAGGGGCTGGAATGATGACATGGCGACTGTTAAGTAGTTAAGGAGCTGGTGGCCCTTTTTATTACGCTAGGTGTTGGCAATCGAACCACTGTACGTACGTAGAGTGGAAGCACCTGATTACATAATCAGGTAGCCCGTGCGCAAGCTGTACTTCCTCTACGAGGTGCAACCTCGTTGCTTCTAGTAATCAATCATCTACCTCAACTCGTTGCAATGACCGTTACTTGATTCAACCTCACCTTTGCCGTATCAACACTAGGGAAATTTTTCGAATTCTTCTACATCATTGTTGTTGGATGGAACGTAATTGTAGTTATTTTCTTGTGTAGACGTTTTGTTGATACGGCAAAGGTGAGGTTGAATCAAGTAACGGTCATTGCAACGAGTTGAGGTAGATAATTGATTACTAGAAGCAGCAAGGTTGCACCTCGTAG
>ML975539.1:0-16099 GCA_010015605.1 Decorospora gaudefroyi
TGTCGAATGGGCTCTACAGCTAGCTGCATGAACAGAATGGTTACACATTCATTTAGCAAGAGAGAGGGGGCCGTACAAATGTACAGCGTAAAGGGAAAAGCAATAGTGCGATAAAAGACTGGTGTGTGTGTTGTTCTGTTGTATGAAGGTGCGGAAGAAAGGGGAAACACCCCCGGCAGCGCACAGGCATCACGTGGTACTCACGTGGTGCCTATCGTGCAGAAACCTCAACACTATCAGGAGCCTTTGCCCGTACGGTGTACGGACATCTTATATCAAACAAGATTTCAGATTCACTCACAGCAAGAGACAGGATAGAAGCAAAACTTATATTTTATTAAGCTACCTAAAGGCACCTACTCCACTCTAACCATCTAATCCTAATCTCAATACCAGATCTAGGAGGTATCTAGATCAAGTTGAAATTCCATCCGAAAAACCAAAAACTATCTAAGTACCTTCCCGCACCCCCACAAACTCCCCAACTCCACGCTAAAAAATCATTAAAGGCCGTCACGATACCTCAAAAATTAGTACCTGCCTCGACATCCACGCGGTCCAAAGGGTCCACCCCGACCACCTCCAGATGGCCCATAGCCCCCTGGTAGTCCAAATGGAGGACCACCCCTCCCATCCTGTCCTCCACCGGGCGGTCCATACCAAGAGGGCGGCTGGCCAGTGTAGTACTGAGGTGGTGCACCATAGTACTGGGGACCGGGGTTCATGAAGGGTGGTGGCATCTGGCCTCCAAAGTTCGGGGGTGGAGGTGGACCAGATGGAGGGAAAGGAGGCTGAGGCGGCACACCAGCACCTCGACCACCACCACCACGAGGATACTGTCCCCTGTTGCCCCGGCCGGCCATGTTGCCCCGGCCAGCCGGCTTCGGATTCTTGGATTTGCGGTTTGCGGCGGCGGTCTCGCGGCGTAGCACTGCCTTCTTCGTTGCGATGCACATGCAATGTGCAGTGACGTGGTCCCCTCCTGGTGCTATCTTGCACTTTTTCTCTGTGCATTCGTCGCAGTGGAGGTTCGACGCCGTGCATTCCTCCTTCATGTGGCCCACGGTTCCACACTTCCAGCAGTACTTCGCTACGCCGCCTAAGGACTGGAAGGTCGCCACAGAATGGTTCTCGATGGCGTTCGCGACCTCGAGCATCGTCTTGGTGGTATTGTGCTTGCACGGGTGGCCACCGAGGGCGATCTGGAATGCGGCTATGAGGGTGCGGCCGGCGTCGTTGGCCGCAGTGTGCGGATCGCTATGTTCGAACCAGAGCTCCTGTACAAGTCTCTTCAGCCCGATCTGCTCGTTCTTTGGCATCTTCCAGTATCCTGCATCGCGCACCATGATTTGGGTGTCGATGTAGCGGACTACCGTGCCGATCGGTTCCATGTCGAAGGCAATGGCTTTGGCTTTGAGGTTGTTCTTGTCATGCCCGATATCTTGGCCAAGTACGACGATGGGGTGATTGCCCTTCACACCCTGTACATTGTTGATGGGCTGTATGAAGAGATCGTACATGAGTTGCCTTGCCTGGGCAAAGGTGACAAAGCGGCCTTGTCCGAACCGGTTTCCGAGGACGCCACGAGAGTTCGGGTTTTGGCACGGTAGGTGCGACGTCTCGATGCAACGCAGGAGGATGAACTTGATTTGCTTCATCAAATTCTCGCCGTGGTCGCCGACGTTGCCGCTGGCCAGGAAGGGCAGCATATCTTGCCGGGCGCAGATGCCGATGCCCACTTCGGTGGTCTCGTCGGTGTTGTTGGACCAGTGTTCGCAGTCGAGGCAGATCAGGATGATGTGGTTGGAGATTGCGTCCGCGATGGCGGGGATGTTCTGGACGCGCTTGCCTCCAATGCAGTGCCTCATTACCTCGAGGTCGCTGACCTTGCCGAAACTTTGAGCCAGTGCGGTAAGGGCGGGGTCTCGGTTGATGGCCGTGTTGGTGACGGCGGAAGGAGCAGCAACGCCTGGAAGGCGGGCAGGAGGGAAGTTGGTGGTCATGGTTGATTTGATCGAGTATGTCGAGGACTGGAAGAGAAAGATATAGCTCAAGTATATGAGAAGTAGAGAGGGGTTGGTTGTGACTTGATACTATCAATGGAGTTGAAGTAAAGACTGTAGTGGTGGATAAGAGAAAGAGTTGGTATCGCAGTAGAAGAAGTATTATATACTATGCTGGTGGGCGCTACTGGCAAACGCAAGGTGAGCGAGGAACGCGGCGGTCAGGAGAAGGCAAGGCGAGTGACCCAGTTCCCGCTCACTCGCGCACTGAGCAAAGTGAAAGTGAATGTCACGGGCTCGAGCTTTCTATACTCACAATGGATACGGCAAAGCAGTAGAAGCGGTAAGGGGATACTTATACAATGTCAATAGGGCTTGCACAATCTATCTAGGTCATTGGTCACGATCAGACCACAAGAGCAAGCGGTGGTTAAGTCTGTCAGGGGAGCTCTGCGACCCACGATGCAGATGGCATGTGAACACTGCGGCAAGCTACCGTTTGTAACTACTGCGGCAGACCACTGATTGTACCGCTCCCTTACCGTACCCCCTACTGCACCGCGCCTATACCGATATTGTCCGTTGGTAAAGTGGTACGAATGGCAGTGGGTGGTCTGTGTCACGATTCAGACTGCGGGCGTGTGATGACTTCACAAACGTTATCGGATCCGATAGCGGCCGAAGGGCACATGTATCTACGCAGTTATGTCAGAAGCTTCTGGCTATGAGAGAGAAGGCGTTTGTATCTTCAGTGAGTACACGGCACGACGACAAGGGAGCAGTGAGGATACATGAAGCCCGGCAGATAGGAGGTAGGAAGATCGAGATATAGTTTTAGTTTAAACAATTCACGCATACCATCCTTCCGTATTCATGCCTATGCCACCTAAGAAACGTTTGCGATTGGAGACAAGCTCCCTAGCTTGGCAGTATCAACTACCTGTGTGAAGGCGACTGAATCTCTAGTGAGTACACAGCATGACGAAATCACTACGGGGGCAGTCAGGGCACATAGGTAAAGCGGGGCAGACAGGAGGTAAGAAGAGTGAGATACGGATTCCAACGATTCCCGCATAGAAGCGTTCTGTATTTCGGCATCTACTACACAAGAAACACTCGCAATTCGAGACAGGCTCTCGTAATTCCTAGAATCAACGACGCGGGACGCCGGGCTCTTAATCGCTTGCAGATATGAAGATTCGAATAGATAACTTGCTTGATTTTACACATTTGGATGTACACTCTTCGTTACTACGACATATTATACAATTGTTTCAAATGCGTCTTTCGACATCCAGAACATTGAAAAACTCTCATCGCGCTACGCGAACGCTCGAAGTACCGTATACAGGGGTATCTCTACAAAAGAAAAACATGCTAATAATACGCTAGACCACCTCTTCCAATGCTACCACCATTCGCCAGGTTTGAGCTTAACCACCTCGAGCCCCTCGACACCGAGCATCCAGTCCGCAACCGTCGAGCTGAGCACCGAACCACCACTCCTCGCATACGTGATGCAACACTCAGTACGATGCGTACTCGCAGCCTTGATGCGCTTCTCCACCTTCGCGTTTCGGCAGTGCATGCAGCAGATTTTCTTGGAGCAACGACGACCACGGAAATTGTTCTTGGTGTGCCCGTACTCGCCACACCGAAGACAGTACATATCGTTGCCCCAGGTCCATTTCTGCGCCCGGCTAGCGAGCTCGACCTCGTCGACGACGCGCTGGAGCGGTGTGGAGCTGGGCTTCAGAGCGGCGGGAAGGATCATCTGGAGAGCGCAGATAAGCGTCATGGCTGCGTCGTTGCTGGCTGTGTGAGGATCGCGGTAGGAGAAACCGCAGCTGCCGACTAGGTTGCGCAGACCGATCTGGTTGTGGGAGCGGGCTGCGTAGCCACACTCTTATGCCAGGTGCTGCGTGTCGATGACCTTGACAACGCTACCGAGCGATGCTGAGTTGAAGCCGAGCGTGTTCTTCAGCATCGATATGTCGCCGTTGAGTGCGTGGCCCATGACAACGACTGGACAGAAGCCAAGCTCGGGCTGGCGCTCGTCAATCGGCCAAGCAATCATTTCTGTCAACATGCCGCAGGCTTCAGGTCTGGTGAGGAAGCGAGTCTGGCCGAAACGGTTGCTGATCATACGGTCAGCTGATGTAGGTTGTGATGAAGGAGAAATGACTTGCGTGTCCGGGTTTCCAACACAGTACTTGATGTTAAGGAGATGGGCGTTCTCCAGAATACGCGCGTGGTAAAAGTATACTTGTTTGAGTAGGTTTTCGCTGTATGGACCCGCCTCTTTTACCACGCGCATGTCACGGGAATCGAACGTCGAAACGCCCACCTCGGTGATCTTGTTGTGATCGTTGGTCCAGCTCTCGGTATCGAAGCACACTACGATCATGTTTTCTGCGACGGGAGAGACGGCCTGAAGCTTGTTCAGACCAAGATAGTGCTCCAACACCTCCTTGCTGGATTTGGACGAGAGCATCGTCGTGAGCTGTTCGAGCTCGGAGGGAAGAGGCGATGAGGAGCCGCCGGTTGCTGGGCTCACGGAGCCATACACTTCGGATTCAGGCATCTCTGTTCTCTTGGAAGATATAGCGCAGTGTGCGATGGAAATGGCAAGCTCGTAACCGGCAGGAGACTGAGAGCATTACATTGTTAACGCTTGATATTTGAATTTCGGTTGAGACTTGCCAAGGTATAAGCACTGAAGCAGAAGGCTAAGGTATAAGGCTAAGGTATAAGGCTAAGGTATAAGCAGAAGAACCAGGAGGTGGGTTGAAAAGTTGAAAACCAGTTTCGAGTTGATGAACGTCGCAGAAATGTTGTGTAGGATTCGAGGGAGTGAGGACGAAGTGAGCTTAATATAGGTTCTGAGTGTGAATGTTCTTCCACTATCTGGTATCGTGGCTTGGTGGTACCGAGGGTGAGAAGGGCTCCCATAATGTACCACGGCTGGCCTGAGCTCTAGGCAAGAGAAGGCGCCGCGCCACAGTGCCTTGTGAAGAAAATCAAACGCGCATGGAGTCTTCGACGAAGCGTGAAACGGGCCTCAGTGATGTACCACGACTAGCGTGAGCACTAGGCAAGAGAACGCGCCGCGCCACGGTGCCCTTCGAAGGTAATCAAACCCGCATCGGGTCCTCTACCAAGGACATCCCCCTTCAATGTGTGTGTACATCATTGCGCCCATTCCAATAGCAACGCACTTCATACATATAACCGCTTCCGTAAAGAGACAGGTCCGACGTCGATGGTCATGCATTCCGCAGTGCGTACAGAAATTTTCGTCGCCCCAAGTAGGATCCGTAGACTGACTATGCAGCATCGTGACGTTTACGACAGACTGCAGGCTCTCTTTTGCTAACGGGATCTTGGAGCGCATGACCATCTGAACCGCAGCCAAGATGGTGTATGCGGCATTGTCAGCAGCGCTTTGCGGACTCGGATACTCGATCTTGAGATCTTGGGTCAGTTGCGACAAAGAGAGTGGACCGCCGCGCCAATCGAAGCCTTGCTCGTGAGCAATGCGCTCAGTGGTGATTGTGGCGACCACATGCTGCCAAGTCGTGGGATGGAGAGATAAGGTGTCATGTAGTATGCGAAATTGCAGCGTATTGTGGCTCAGAAGTACGATGGGACAGAATTGGAGGGGCTCCAAGTCTTCGAACTGTTGCGCGGTCTGTTGGATCGGTGAACATAAGCTGTCTTCAAAAAGCACCTTCGCTTCGCTCCCATTTACGAACCGGGTGACGCCAAATCGGTTGCTCTCGGCATCCAACGGATTTGGTAGGCGGTTCGCGTGGCGAGCAGTTTTTTCTAGGCGGAGATGGTGGTAGGCGATGCTGCGCAGGACATTCGCACTGTGCGGCCCGGGATTGGAAAGCCGCTGTCGCACGTCTTCACGTTGAATGGTATGGAGACCGAGGTCTAAAATCGTTGGGAGATTTCCGTCTATACCACCACAGGCGAGTGCAATCAGAAGAACGTGTTCCGCGAATGACGGTGCATTAGGCTTGTCGAAACCGAGACAGTACTCCATAATCTCAGTTTGTTCCAATCCTCGGAAGTAGGCGGAGACCTCCGCAGGCGATGTCACTTCCTGTGAAGTTGAAAGGAGCTCGTTACTCATTATGGAAAGAGCCGAAAGGATGGACGATAATGCGACCGGAAGAGCCGAGGCTTTCGTAGGCGGAAGAACTCAGGAGGCTTTGGCGGGCTGGAGCCTGGGCGCGATCTATCTTGTGGTATACGACGTTGTTCGAGCAAATTTTGGCAAGCTATTAGGTTAAGGCGCTCTGATTGTGGGGTTCAACTGATTGGCTCCAACGTGCAGGGCGAAATTGCTGGAAAGATATAGTACAACCGACGAGTCTGGGTGAAGGAGTGACGTACAAGGCACCGGCCGGTCACCGTATAAACTGTAGGTGCTGGAAGAAAAGGAAGCTCTGGTGAGATAGTGAGAAGACAACATGGCTGGTACTTTTATAGGTAGGGTACGAGGGCGTGCTTGCCCGGTGGTAGACCTTTCCAGCCAGGTTTGTTTACACCAAACAACCGGAAACCCTGTAATATCTTCGTCCGGAAAGCTCACTGGAAAAAGAAGTGGAAAGTGCCATGAATGTACTGCAAGTGGTATTGTGTGAGGCTTAGGTACAGATCACCTCAAGATGGAAGCGGCGAGGTTGCGTGAGAGGTCGTGATTCCACCTACCATGGATGGCACTGACAACGTGGCATTGTTTGTAAGAAATAAATAGTGCCCTTAAGACCCACCTAAAACATGCCTAATTCGACTTGTATTACCACAAAGATGCGCAGCACTGAAGCAAGATGTGGATTGCAGACGCAGAGGAGTTTAATGCAGCACGTGGTGAATGTGTGGCTGGTGTGACGTCAGCACTACCTCGGATGGAGCCACAAGTGGCGGCAGCAGCCGTGCGCACTCTGACTGCGCCGCCTGCAGGTGTCACAAGCTTTCGGTTTGCTTAATCCCATTATGCTCCCACCGCATCCTAGTTTTCCGAGAGCATTTTAGGTGGTATCTGGCCTTTACAATCTTCCCTTTGCACAATTCTCCTGCGCCCGAACTGAGACTTGGCGTGTTCCCCGCGCTATCCCCGCATTCAGCGAGTCAGCTCATCTCCACCTGTTCGCGGCGAGCTGCTGGGTACATCGCGCATCCCTACTCCGAAAACCTCGATCATGTCGCTCGACAATGGCAACGAGGGCGCAGGCGCTCCAGCCGACCGACTATCGATCTTACCCGATGAACTCCTTCTACATATCTTCGAGGCAGTGGGCCGCAACGCCCGGCGTGATCTCTGCAACGTGTCGAGAGTTAATAAAAAATACCACCGCCTCAGTGACGCTGTCCTGTACAAGAGCATCCTGTTTGATACGCCAGAGTTACATCTAACATTCAGCGAGTCGCTCAGCCGTCGACCGCGGCGTGGCTCCGCCATTCATGAAGTCAAGCTCTCCTACCCTTCCTCAGAGCTATCACAGTTGGCTCTTGACACCCCAGTTCATGGCTCGTACCTGGACCCCAAGCGCTCCAACAGTATCTCGCGGACATTGTCGATAATGTCAAACTTGGAAAAGCTCGACATATCGGTGCCCGACATGCTTTTGCACGGTATCGGCACACTTTTCAACGGGCCTTTCGACCTCGCCTGTCTCAAATCCTGCTCACTGTTCTACCAATGCGCCAACGACGCTTACTGGGACCTCCGGGAAAACATACACATATTTGCGCATCCTACGTTGGAAACTCTGAGAATCCGAAGAGCGAAGCTAGACGAACGAGGATTTGATCACATTGAACGACCGCACGAGACAGCCCTCAAGCATCTACATCTTATTGAATGCGACATCAATGATGATTCACTTGGAGACCTCCTGGAACTTCCGGAAGCACTGGAGGAATTCGTCATGACGCAAGTAGAAGAGCCGGAGCCCGAACTGGAAGAAAGCTCCGATAACGTTGGAGACTACATATTGGCTCTTCAGTCACAGGCAGAGTTCCTCGAGACCATCACCATCGACCATCCAACTCTCACCGGCCGCAAAGCGTTACGCATGAGAGAGTTCGGTGCGCTCAAGACATTGCGTCTGAACTGGGATTACCAACTTTTTGGGAAGTCGTCCAAGAAGCCACGTCTTCATTCAGTCGGACTTCCGCCAATAATGGATACGCTGGAATTCTTCAACGAGCTCGGCAGCGATGCCGAGGTGACAGACCTTCTACTGGCCACGATAGAACAGAAGGATATTGTTGCGAGAACCTGGCGGACCATGATAGTTGTTGAGGGTGAAGACGGAGTGTCTAAGGAGATCAAGGCCGCCTGCAAAATAGCCGGTTTGCAGTTAGACATTATAGGAGCAATGGACGAGGACTCTGATGCGGAGAGTGACTAGGTAGTGGGCGTGAAAGCTCGTTGCCGACCAATGCGAGTCTCTCATGCCAAAGACACGGTGGGGTTGCACTTCCCTACACCAAGTATCAGGGCGGTGCCTACCCGCATAGCCTGATACTCAGGCGGAAATACCGAGCGGCCAATTTGAAGACGGCAGCAGCGCCTACTCCTGTTTTACCGAGATGGCCTGAAGATCTTCGCAATCATCTATACCACCACTCACCCACTGCAGCACCACAGAATGTCAGTCATCACGTGACCCCTCCAGAAGGTAGTAGGAAGCGGGGCCAGTGAATCCAGGAACACACTCACCAGCCGTCTGGTGCCCGCGAACCCGAACGACTTCCATTACAGCAACGATCACCCCGGCGTACGCCTACCATGCAACCACATCTTCGGTCGTGACCAAGATATTTACACATACTTGTTCTTAGCACCTTGTTCAACATCCACGGCACCACCCATCCCCGTCGCGATCGTGGCATACTGCTCGGGATCCTCCTACGGTACTCGCCGCCGCACGTCGTCCCCATCTAGACGCTCAGTTGCTACACGATGGAAACGGCCCGTCGCTTCCTTTTTGCGAACAGAACGCTGTTGTCAGGCACGCGATTCCGCTCATCCAATACGGAGCGTGTTGGTTCGCTTGTTGGGAGTGTGCTGGACACGTTCGCCCGACCGCATCGGCTACCATGGCGTTCGTGAGCGAGCTGCTAATTTAGCTACATGCTAATAGATGGGCTGGCACCGTGCCGGGAGACGTAAACAGGGATAGAGGGGAGGGAAGTATGACTTTGGTACGTACATGGGTTATTAGCATTAGCGTTCGCCGCCTTTCTCAGGCTTTTCTGTCATATTTGGTGTTTTGTAGCATTTACACTTTCAGACGACAAAACACGACAACAAGACAATAGATACTATGCATCCTCAACGTAAAACTAGTGTATACCTCCCCTTAATCACAATCTTCCCTTTCTTCCTCTTCCCACCCTGCTTCTCCTTCCCACCCTGCTTCCTCTTCCCACCCTGCTTCCTCTTCCCACCCTGTTTTCCATGCACCCCCTTCTTCCATCTCCATCTCCACCCCCACCCCCGAAAAACACCCCACACCCGCCTCAAAAGGAAAAAAACCACCATAGCAATACTATCAGCTTTCAATTTGACATGTGTAGCGTGTACGTATGAAAACCGAGGGAAGGGGATGCGGAACGGGAAGGGGAGGAGTGGTGTTTGTGTTAGGGTTGCGTTTGTCATTATTTTTCTTGATATTATCTTTTGGACAGGGTGGGTTAGGGGCCTGGTGGTGCGGGATTAGGGAGGGAGGTAGGAAGAGGAGAGGATATGGATGGAAGTTTGTGAAGTTAGCTTCAGGGGGTTGGGGGTTGTTTGATGTGTTTTGCATGTGTATTTCTTCACTCGGTAAGAGCGAGATTGAAGGGTATCGAAACCTAAGTATACTCTTTTCTCATCACTGATTTTTCCTGGACAGGTATTCGAAGCTGGACAACGCACAAAGCTCCTAATCCTGGCGCCGTCGCCCACGCCTACCGCCACTGAACCCAGACCTACCTGCAGGCCTAAATATTTCCCCTCCAATATTCTCGACCGTCGCCCTCAAATTCCGCAAGGCAAGTTCCACATCATCGTTCCTGATCACAAAGACGCTTCATAGACATGTCGATAGTGATGTCTTCATCCGTTGTATCGCCAGGGACGGCGTTCCTCTCCTTCAAGTGCGCAAGGATGTAGTATACGGATTCGTTCCTGTACCTGAGACCGAATTGCGCGAGGCGGTTTATGGCAGATAGGAGTGCAAGCGGCCAATTTTGCGTGATAGGGTCGGGAACGTGTTAGGCTGGGAAAGGCGTGGCGGGTGAGTGAACGTTCCAGGCGACCAATGAGATCCATGAAGGTGAGGGTTGACGTTTCGTAATCTCAGGGGCTGTATATGTGATCGTTATCGAAGTGGAAGGTGGAGTAGTAGCAAGGAGCTGTTGAGGACCGACAAATTAAGATCGCCGAAAGCTGTACTCCGTATATATGTTCAAGAGGGCCGCTAGCTCGCGCGCAAGTCAAAGGGAAGCAGTCTCTCACTGCGAACGCTTGTGAGAGTACGTATGGAGTAGTGAACATAGATTTGCCCAAGCACCTGTAAGGTCCAGCCTGAATCCCGTAGTGAGCGCGGTTCTTATGCAAGTAGGTAAAGAGCCCAAGCTGCTTGCGAACGGTTCCACGTGCGATGTGAAATAGTGTTTTGGGAACTCCTGACAGTTATTGCAGACGTTGCGGACATGTGGCGAGCCTCTCGGATGTTGTGATCACAAATGCTACTGTTATGGTTTTGGCGGTCCAGGTCTCGCATCTCCACCGCTCAACACGGCGTTTACGGGCATTTCAATAGGCCTATTGGCATCAAATGCTGGCTGCAAAATGTCAGTATTGCTACTCTCGACCTTCTTCTCAAGGAAGGGGAGCGTACCGCTGCGGTATACCCGTCCAACTGCTGCACCGTCATCGGCTCCGGCCTGCCACTTCCTTGCAACTCCAATGGCCCGTTGTATACATATGTCGGTGGATTTTGCTGCGGCATGTTCTGTTGCGGTACATTCAGCTGCTGTAGATTGTTTCCAGCTGGTGGTGTATATTGGTTCCCAATGAACGGCGTCCGCTCCTGCTGCACTGCACGCATGGCCCTTTCGCGCTTCCGTTGCTTGCTGCATACTTTGTAGAGAACCACAGCGCAGAAGATGCCGGTCACGCCGACGATAACGATGATGATAATCGTATAATAGCCCTGGAATGTGATTTCTGCGCGACGCTGGATGGCGCGTTGGGAGATGGGATGCGGTGCCATTTTCGAGGACGGAATTTGAAAGTTGTCTGGTGCGAAAAGCGAGGGCGGGGGGTTTCACGACATTCGGGGACTTGGGGGTTTTTAGAGACGACGCTTGGTGAAGCTTTTACTAAATTACGAAACGCATGGCGGAAGGATCGCGATGCGATTTGCCCAGCCGTGTTGGCACCCCGGCGCGTGGTGAAATGCGGACCGGTCAGGCGTTCTTGGGGGCTGAATGGCTGGTATGAGGTAGCCTTGCCAGTGCTCGCGCATAACGGCGATGCGCATAAAGCAGAAGCCGAAATCTACGCAGAGACGACAGAACCAGAAGAACATATAGAAACGAAACAGGGTCCTCAGGTGCTCATCTGTAGAGAAAGACTGAAGATGTTGGAGCGATACTTGGCCCAGAGGCGGCTTGAGATGGCTTCACAGATCTCGCTTCGAAGTCGACCCTGGCTGACAATCTCGTATTGAGAAGCCACGCCAAGATACTTTCGATAATGCCGCATATTGTGAGGATGGATGAAAAAAGACGATGTCCAGACTCCAGACTGTGGTTGTTGTTTTCGGTGTAGAGGCTAGACAAAGGGTTCAAAGAGTTGGTTGGGTTTAGCGGACCCTGAATGGATGACGCGCGATGGTCTAAGACAAATTGAGATGCGATGACGTCGGACATCTGGCGTGTTGCTCTTCGTCGCGACAGTTTAGCAGACCTTGCGCACAACATGTTCCGTATTTAACTTTACCTTTCATTTTCTTCTTCACGTCGCCATCCGCCATGCTGCCGCGCAGGTGATCCGTTCTTTTCCGCGCTAACTCTCGGCTACATCTCCTCCTCCCAGCTTGTCGCAACCACGCGCCGACTCTGTACCACCGCACCGCCCCCACACCATATTTTGCGACCATCTATTGCGTATCGCACAACTAACCAGCTGCGGATTGCCTCGTCGCATACACGCAAGCACTCTAAGCAGACCATTGCGCGCCCCATCATTCTCTGCGTTCCCAATTCCGGCCCGAGTATGAACGTGTCGTATAGACATATAAGAAAACGTCAATACTACAAGCGCCAAAATGGTTGAAGACGTGCGCATGCTCGAGGTAGGTGTGTCAAGTAAGGGGAGGGCGTTGGTTGCGCGACTTCGCTAACCCAGTGCGACCCACAGCAGGAGTACAGCCCACCAATAGACCCCGCGCTTATATACTCAATCTACGCCGACTTTGAAGGACAGCCAAATCAGATCGGTCTCGCGCGAGAATTGCTCGACGTCATCAACATCTCGGCTGAGGACGAAGCATCGTCCGGGTTTGACCCCTCAGGTAGCAGTGGAGACTTCTCGAGTCTCTCCAACGACGTCTCGGTACTGAGCGTGAGTGAGCGATCTGGAAGCTCAGCGGATTCGTACGAGGACGGATACTACAAGGAAACCGAACAGTTCGACGTCGCCACCAAGGAGCTGCTGCTCGCCGAAACGTTTCCCAGCCTGAAACTATGGCAGGTCAGCAACACGCTGCGCAAGTGTGGGAACGACTTCAACAGGGCGACGGATGAGTTGTTGAACCGCGTCTTCTTTGACGATGCCGGGACGAGTTCGACCGACGAAAGTCCGATCGCGAAAGGCATCGACGCATTCTCCGAAGACCACCATATTCCGCAGCGGGGAAAGAAGGGCAAGGCCAAGGCCAAGAGGAAGCAGAAGGTGCCATTGAATGCACCGGGCACGGACTACTTCGTAGAGTCGGATGCGCCGACAAACCACTGGCAGAACACGAGTCGCGATGTGGATTTTGTGACGTCGCGTACGAGTTTGTCGGCAAAGACGGTGTCCTCGCTCTACCATGCGAATGGCGCCTCGCTATCAACGACGGTGCTAGCCATAGTGCGAAAAGATGTCGAAGCGCATAGGAAGGATGCCATACCGGACGCTGCTCTGCTGCAAGATGCACTTACTCTGAACGAAGACTTCCCCTCCATGGATCTCGAGTATGCTCTTGCACTCGTGCGCCTTGCCGCGCCTTCGATGTCGAACGCCCAGGCACTGGCGAAGTGTCTCACCCAGCAACCTCCGAGCGAGACCGGTAGTAAAGGCGGCTTAAAGCTGAACTTACGCTATACGCCCGTCAACCTATCTGATTCCTCTACCGAAGCTCCGATGCTCCCAACGTTAGCACCGTCCGCACGACCGCGCAATGTCGCATCCACCACCCAGGCCAGAAACGAGGCGTTCAACAAGGCGTCCAGTTCATACCGCATAGGCAAGTCCACGCCGCTCATGAAGCAAGCGGCGGCCTACTATGCGCAAGAGGGTCGTGACCTGAACGCCAACCTTAAAGCCATGAATGCCGCCGAGGCCGATGCCTTGGTCTCCTCACAATCCAACGCTACATCGCTCGACTTGCATGGTGTTACGGTTGCGGACGCGACCAGGATTGCCAAGCAACGCACACAAGCTTGGTGGAATGGCCTCGGCGAGCGGAGGATACCCGAGTGGAGCGGTCCGGGACGACGCGGTGGTGGCGAGGCTTATAGGATTATCACAGGTCTTGGCAGGCACAGTGTGGGTGGAAGGAGTAAGATTGGGCCTGCGGTGTTGAAGGCGCTTGTGAATGAGGGCTGGAAGGTCGAGGCTGAGCCAGGTGAGCTCTATGTAACGGGCTTGGCGAGGAGGAGATGAAGTCTAGAGTCTAGACATCTTCGTGTACATCGTCATCCACTGGTGTATATACCGCGATAGGCGTGTAGCATAACGAAACGCCTTACACAAGGATTGTAGTCCACGAATGCAGTTCTAGACCATTACCATGGTGGCGCAGGTTTGATGCTTCTTACACCAGCACATTCCGTTCATCTCATCGCTGCTGACTAACGTCACGCTAGTCTTTTAAGCTTCTTCTGACCCCGACCTGCTCACAACCCCACACCAACCTCTGAAACGCCCAACAACTTGTCCAAAGCTTCTTCATGCTTGGTCTGTCGCAGCGTCCCGCCAAACGATATGATATTCCCTTATGAAACGGACGCGTCAGTACTTTTTCGGACCTCGGGCAGGACGTGTCGGTTGTCGTTTCACCGACCGTTGTGTCCAGGGTGGCCACGTCTTCTCCATCAGCATGCTACATTGACAATTCCATTAGTTTTCTTCACCGGGAAAGAAACACTTGGGCCAGCGACATGGATGCCCTTTCGGCCTGGCACTCGCATGCAAGCTGCAAGTAACAGTAAATAATGATCGGCGCCCCATCAAACGGGTCTGGATGTATACAATTGCCACACCGAATGGGGTGGACCCATGCAAACACACCACCGTTTCAACACCTTCAACACGAGCAGTCGCAAACACGGACATGCCGTGCGACCCGAACCGCACCAGTGTGGCCTGAGTAAAACATACGCATACGCGTTGCTTCCCATTGCTACAGCCTCACGACCTAGATCGACAGTCAACGGCCCAGAACACGTCATGTGTCTGATACACCGGGCCTTGTCCCTGTACGGAAAATTTGGTATATAGGTATGAATGAATGTGGGTGAGGTATAGTTCTTGTCTTATCCAGTTCAATCCCTTTGGAGCAAGTAACAACTTTTATATCTTCTTCTTTCCTATCGCTCCCTTCTTAAGCTCGGATTTCTTGTTTGTCCTTCTGTCTTTCCACTCACTTCTTCATTCTCTCATTACTGCCGGACAGTCTTCTTGAACAAACTTTTTTCAATCTACCTCAACAGCAACATCACCATGCATTTTTCTACGCCTATCCTTCTCGCCTCCCTGGCCACATCCGCTGTTGCGGCTCCGGCACCGAAGCCTCATATTGCGCGCTGGGTGGTATGTCTTCTTTCCCCCTTTCCTCATCTCCCTCGCTCTATACCCATTCCTTCATTTGGACGCATGTTTCTGACTGAACTGACGATAGGACACAACCGGTGGCCAAAATCTACCAGCGCGTGACTTCCTTTCCACCGTACGCAAACTGAAGAGCGAGAAAGTCAAGACGAAGCGCCAGCTTGATCAGCTCCTGGGTGGACTGACGGGTGGTGCGGGTGGAGCTGGCGGTGCCAATCCTTTGTCTGGTCTCTTGGGAGGTGCTACTGGCGGTGCTGGCGGTGCTGGTGATGCTGGTGCCGCCAATCCGCTTGATGGTCTCCTTGGTGGAGCCGCGGGCGGTGCTGCTGGCGGTGCTGGCGGAGCTGGTGCCAATCCTTTGGCTGGTCTCCTTGGCGGCGCTGGCGGTGCAGCTGGCGGTGCCGGCGGCGCTGGAGCCAATCCCCTGGATGGCCTCCTTGGAGGAGGTGCAGCTGGAGGTGCAGCGGGCGGCGCAGGCGGCCTTGCCGGTCTCCTCGGCGGACTCGGTGGAAACGCAGCTCCCACGGTATGTTCCATTCTTCCCCTTCCATTCCCATTCCATTCAAATCTCCAAACCACTACACGTATCAATAAATAAACAAGCTGACACAACTACAAAGGGCGGTGCGCAAGCTTCCCCCACAGATGCCACCAACAACAACGGCGGTGGTGCCATCCAAACCCCCGCAGCTGCCCTTCCGGTAAATACATACTTCCTCCACCCATCCCAACCGTCCCGATACTGACTATCGATATAGGGTACCGGAGCCGCAAACAACGGCACCGCTGCAGCGCCTCCCGCTGCTTCTCTTGCGCCCCAAGCTAGCCCTGTTGCGCCTGCGCCCGTGCCTGCTGCTTCTCAGCCCGGTGCTTTGGCGCCCCAGGGTCAGGGTCAGGGTCAGGGTCAGATGGGTGGGGCGGCGGGTAATGGACAGTTGACGCCTGGTGCTGGTGCTGGAGGTGCCGGACAGATGACTCCTGGTGCTGC
>ML975540.1:0-16047 GCA_010015605.1 Decorospora gaudefroyi
GTTATTAATAGCTAAAGTTAAAGTAATTATATTAAGTTAGGTACTAAGTAAGATACTACGTATAGGTTAATAGGCCTATATAGTAAGAAGAACTTTAGTATTCCTCGCACTAACTATCTTGCTTAGCTAGCGTCTACGTAACTTCTACGTAGCCTACTTACGAGATTGCAGGAGGTCGTTAGTTCGATCTATAATAAGAGAGGTAGCTTACCTAGTACACTACTTCTAAAATAGATACTTCTAAGCATTTGCGAATCTAGTGCACAAAATAGGCTCTTAGCAATAGTAGTGGCTTAACTGCTAACGTGGCCTTACCGCTAACGTAGCCTAACCGCCCCTAACGTGGCCTAACCGCTAACGTGGCCTAACCGCTGACGTGGCCTAACCGCTGACGTGATCTAACCGCTAAATAACTACGGTACCGCGAGGCGGGGCGCTTCCAATCTTAGCACCCGCCAATCGGCCAGAAGTACGTGCTTAGGCGACTAACTGTGCCACATTCCTAACACTTCATCTTGTACGTTCAGCGCCCACGCCTTCTGTCCTATGCACACTGTCTCGTCAATTCTGTGCATTCTCAAGCAGAATGACTTCTCGTGCCGCCGGCATCATTGCGTCCTTCCTTGAGCGATACGTGGACATTGGCATAGCTAACAAGAAACGGCGGAACAAGAAGCATCATGCCAAAGACACTGCCATCTGGGACGCGCGCCTGCCGAAGACTCGAACATTCCCTAATACTACAGCGATGACGAACATATCCACACAGCCACAGGCCCTCTTCTTCTCGAAGCTGCCTCTCGAACTCCGAAGACTCATATACTCGTATGCCTTTTGCAACAGTAGTGGTGAGCTCGAGCTTCAAATTGCCAAAGACACAGTTGGAGATGGCCATCCAAAGCCGTTTGAATTGAGCTGCCCAACAGCACAGCAATTATTTGGTTTCCCAAGCTCGTGCAAACTGTCGTATGTACAAGTTTACACAACCTAGGTAGCCATTACACCACTGTTTACTAAGTATGATCAGACATGTCGAAACCGCGCACCTCATCTACCAATCAAACACTTTCCTGTTCCCAGATATCACAACATTCTTTTGCTTCCAACGTCTGCTTCCCTCACGCCACTTTTCACACTCCATCCAATCAATACACCTGAAATGGAATCATGCCTGGCGAGGGAAGTACTTCCTGGAAGGGGTTCCTCCATATAATCTTGAGGCGTGGAATAGATGCTGGAAGCAGATCGCAGCAGATATGGAGGGATTGAAGCACGTTCAGGTCGACATAGCGTTAGGGGTACCTGATTTTGAGGAAGAATTCTTTACAGCTTTAGTGGATGTTGCTCAGAGAGTAAGAATGGAAGTCAGAGTATCTTGGAAGAATGGAGGGAAAGAGTGGCCCTTTGCCGTGAGAAAAGGAGCCGAGGGGTTGTTCTAGATAGAAACAGCAAAATGGAATCCCTACAGACTCTAAATTATATAGGCGCGGCAATCTAGGATATGTCGTACAACAAGCGCCGCTGTTAATGTAATGCTGAGCTGATAACCGTGTCGCATACTTAAACTCTCCTGACGAAAGAGGGATTGACATGCGTCTCGCTCTTAAATTATCTGCACCCTCCCCGCTCTCCACTCAAATATCTTCAATCCTCGCCTCGTCTTAGGGTTCGTTTGCGGGTTTGTGAAAGTACCATCCCGATTGATCGCAACACCTGTCTGAGAAATGATCCATGCCCCGACCGCAAACAGTGCATTCGAATCCGCATTCTTCATCGGATCATTTAGGACGGTTGGACTGCTCCGATACTTCTCAGCCATATCTTTAGCATTCTTAAATCCTATGTAGAGGGAGCGATGGGTTAGCCAATTTATCTCAGAAGATGAAAACCGTACCGAGAATGGAGTACTTACCGTATGGTTTATCCCCAACGTCAATAGTCGAGAAGTGGTCCGATAGGGAGGCTTGATCCGTATGTGTAAGCTCGTGCGCAATGACCTTGTCCGTCAAGACAAAGGAATCAATGGGTGTATAGAGCAACTTCGCAACCGCAGGTATTGCCAATCTGCTTAGAAACGCGACGAAAGGCTGATTAGAAAGGCTGGACAAATCTGATAGTTTGAAACCGCGAGACTGCCCAAGAAACCATGGACAGATTTGAACCTCACTGAATTGTCCGTCAAATGTCATGGTAACGGCTAGAGTGGGTGGTCTGACATCGTAGCACCCCGCAAATCGATCAACCTTATCTTCCACGTTGTATTCAAGGTTGCGGTCCTTGCTCAAGTATCTCTCGTCGCCGATCTTCTTGATGCGCTTGAATGTACAGTAAAAGCGAACATCTATAATATCATTACCGCCGGGATGGGCATTTGGAGTAGTTTGGTCGTTATTGTTCAATGTACTGATCGCCGCGAGCCTCGTCATACGCCTCAGGACATCACTATCCGGAGCTTCGCTGATTCGCCGTCCAAAGAGGGTATCGAATAAGTTGTCGATGTTGGCATCTACCGGAGTTCTGTTCAATTCGGTAACAGCACCTGCAAGCAAGCGGAAAGCGGAGTCAATCTTGCTTTGCACGAACTGTGTATCGGCTACAGTGTTTTGACTGTCAGCAAGCTCGACTTTGCGTTAGAAAAGGAAATACACACTGCCGCAATCATCGTCTATCATGTATCCAAGAATGTGGGTAAAGCTGAGTACTAGATATACGAGATGTGTGTACAGTCGTGCCATGTTTAGGTCGAATATTGGGCGTTGAAGGAGCTTCAGAATTTTGATTTTTTTCTAAGATTGAGAGGTGAGGGATGAAGGTATGGATATGACCTTATGAACGAGAAGCCTAATACGTGGCAGGTATAAATCATAAGAGTGCACAAGAACCACGCCGCTTTCCCTTCTACCTATCCACGGTGTCAGCAGAGTTACGATGCTGCGATACGACAACGACGCAGATTCCCAGGGTTGTCAACTGGCAAAGGAACATGCTTGAACTTGGGTTTGGGGCTTAGCAGACGGCCTGAGGTTGACAGATCTAAAATCTGCCTCGTGTAAGCGACTGTGCCGCGAAAGAATGGAGCCGAGCTTACAAGCTATGTACTCTCCGCAAAGAACACCAAACGTTTAATTGCTGATATCCAAGATACACAGCCAAAAAACCTTAGTTCTTGGGCTTTTGTGCTTATGCGGGCTGGCCGGGCGCATAGCTCGGTGCGTTCTCAGTTTCAAGTCCTGTATGACTGTGGCATGGGAACTTCTAGGGACGGCTACTTGAGCCTCGATTTGCCAAGCGCCGCACGGGTTGTCTCACAGGGATGTAATTTTGCTTTTGCAATCGTGTTCCTAAGTCTTCATGGAAGAGTCACCTGCTATTGGAAAACCTTGAAGGTTTCCGTAGATGTGGATGTAGTAATAAGCAAGAGCGCCGAGCGGTGCTGAGTATCGGCGGTGCTAAGCTCGATTGCGTATACAGAATCGTGTAAGAACTATAAATATGCTCGATTCATACTCCAGGTCTCTTTGAAGCTTTGAAGTTTCTTCAAACATTTCTATCTCAAAGTGTCACCACTGAACAGCATTAGCGCTACCTGGATAGCCTTTAGCATTTTTTCTTACAAGACTTGGAATCTCTTCCTGGTAGCCTGATCTTACTGGTTTTTATGATGCCAAATTTAGATCTACTTGGTCTGAGCAAACCTCAGCGCAAAAACTTGTTGTAATCATTCCCAACTCTCTTACTTGGCCCCATAGATGCGGGGTCTTGCACAGTGAATCTTACCAACTACGCCGCCCAACACAGTGTCTGACACCACTAGTATCTTCGCCACTTGAAGCTGTAAAATAGAACCTATTCTCAGAGTCATTGGGTTAGGCTAAGTCACAAGGATGTATAAAGTTACTGTGAGGTCACTTCGTGGGAAACCTACAGGCTACAACGAGTACATCACAGCAGATGTTGCGGACAATGAAGAGCTTCATCACATTTCTCCTTATTTTTCGAGCTCAGCAATCACTGGCTCAAGATATCGCACTATCAGCGAAGGCAAAGGGTATCATTCCAACGTCATTCGGACAGATTGGAGTCAATCCAGTTACGGATTTAGCAACAGATTCGGTGTAAGTTATCCTCATTACACGGTCTTTGGCAGCAGCACCATCTGACAAAATTGGTGAAGTAAGAACATTGGTCCACACACACAATGGTATCAAACACAAGATAGCACAACGAAGGTGCGCAATCATTCTATGATGCGAAAGCGTAGTTGTTCTTGTTCAGCTTACGCCTGATACAGTGGATTGGAGTCAATACGGAGTACCTTACCGACCTTACAGTCACGACCACGGTCAATGGTAAACCAACTCACACGACAGTACCAGCAGCAATTGTCGCTTCCACAGCCACAGCAAGCGCGAACGGAGTCGCGGCTGGTGATGTCAGTGTCGCACTTTCCCCAAAGCTTCTCGACGTTCTTGGCAAGCTACTGAGTGAAGCAGAGGCAGCATGTGGTCGCAGTCAAAAGCGACAAACATGCAACGTCAATGAAAACTTTGCTCTAAGAGTTGCTGAAGAGGCGAGCGCTGGAGGCGCACTTGAGTTTGTTGACGCTGGGGTCGAAACTACTTTACCAGTCATCACCGCTGGTACTGTGTCGACTATTCTGAATAACGCTGGACTCGGAGCCGCACTTCCACTTGTAGGGATTGCGGTCACTTGGAGATTGTTAGGAAAGCTTCAGGCTTTTACTTTACCTGCAGCTTCGATGAACAAGAATACTGGAGGAGACGAGGATCAGGACCGGTGTCCTGCGGATGCACCGAAAGGAGATGATGCTGTAAGTTTTGAATCTGGCCATGACGAAAGAACTCATAAGTCTGACAAACACAAGCCACGATGCATGGATAACGAGTGCAAAGCCGAGAACAAGTCGGGCCAGAAGTGCAAAGAGGTACTTCATTCTAGACGTTTGATCGAAGTGTATAAGCTTAGACAGAAACAGGGCAAATATAAGGGCTGCGACTGCTTAGCGTCAGCTCAAGTTATCGGCGTGTATACAAGCGACTCAGCAATCTATGACTTTGGCTTAGGCTGGCTGGACCTACAACAAAAGGTTCTCGAAGACCTTAGTACCTCAGTTGCTCTACATTGCGGCGAACCGGCAGAGCGATGGTTCAGCTACCAGGATGGGTTTGAGGCCGTTACTCAATTCTGCGACAAACCAGACAGGAAGTTGAAATTAAGGCCAAGCGGGGACGGGTTGCCCGATGCTCAAGTTGATTACAGCCACGGAACTATGGATCCGACAATTCGGATATACGCCTACGTCGAGGACGTATGCAAAGATAAGCTCGAAATAACTATGAGCAGGGAAGACTGTCACCAGGCTCTTGATAGTATCTTGCATGAGTGTAAATTCCCCACAGCGATGTCAAGACGTTTCACGCTAACAGACCTATGTAGGCGACAAGGACTCAGAAGACAGAAAGATGGGAGGCTCTGCTGCGATCAATTGCCAGTGGTTCAATATCGCAGCAATTAAAGGGCCAATTTCGGTGCCTGGCCATCAAGACCCTAATCCGCCGCCGCAAGAAGCGACTTTTCTCTCTATCGTCCTCTCAAACTTTATCGATGAGTCGCATTACAACGATGCTTGGTACTTCCACGTTATCAAGGGCGGAGAGTCGGCCGTTTGCCGTCCCAACGATCAAGCGATATCCAGTGTGAGTGCTTGGAACAATCCCTCTATAGAGAACCCCCCGTGGCCTGGAGGCACATTTCCATTGAAGGTTGATGAGCTTGGGAACTGCGAGTACAAGAACGATGGAAGTGACCCCGGGGCGCTTTGGTGCGGAGAAAAGGCTATGCCATGCCACGAAGATGAGTCGAAGTCGGGTTCAAGTCAAGTGTGCAGTGACAAGTACTACAAGACTTCAGAACATCCTGTAGTAGTCTGTAAGCTATAGGCTTATAATCCCTTACCATATTAAATATTAAGCATCACATAATTTGCGTGACTAATACCGGAGGTCTGATGTGAGTTCGGATGGCTTCTCACCTGGATGCGGCAATATCGCAATACTGCAACCCACGGCACGGTAACGCGCACCAGCCACTGCAGCAGCTCTATCTAGCCACTGAACACAAGGGTGGGCAATACTGCAAGTCTAATGTAAGTTTGTAGGGCTGTTAGCACCACTGTAAGTCTAGCGCTATACTCGCCCATTTACGCTTAGTGAACTTTATAAGGGCTTTAAACAAATATCGTTATTATCGTCATTACTACCTAGCGCGTGAAATACTTACGCAATCCTCCACACATAAGTGGACTTACACTACTGTCAGACTAGATTAAACGAAGCTACCCGAGACTTTGAGGAAGGAAGCAAGTGCGTGCCTTGGTTGAGATGTTCGTATTTCTTTAGAAGTGATTGTATTGTTCCCTAGACAGCTTGTTGGCATCACTACACGGAAGTTGATCCGACCAGTTCTGCGTTCGCAAGGTGGCGGAGGGGTTGGTAACACCGTAACAACCGCGCTTATTATTCTATCCGTCTACTAATCTCACTTCCCAGCTCACAAGACTTCCACAGTTTCCGGATTGTGTATATTTACTATTAACAAGATTTTAAGTGGGTGAAGCACAGTAACATAACTAACTTTGAGCCTACTTATCCCCTTCTAGTGGAAGGCGACAGTTAGGATCTGCTGGCAGGCATACGGGTAACGGACCTTAATCACATAGCTGTTCGACCACCTCGAAGATTAGCTACAAACGATTAAGGACTGTAAGCATGTCTTTATTAGCTAGTATCATTTTAAATATTTGGAGCTAGTTTTGGAGGGCGATTGGCGTTTATAACATATCTCCACCTCCCGGTTGTTGTTGATGGGCAATCTCCGAACAAGCCTGAGGACTTTCGCATGTCGAAGGTTTTCCTAGGCTACACTCCGATCCGAGAGGATAGTCGTGAGACAGGGAACTACATGGGAGAGGAATTCGACCTTTTGGAGACACACAAAACCTGTGTTCTTGTGCTCGAGATCGTTGAAAGCTCACCATGGACCACCAAGGGCCGGCGAAACCCCACCAAGCTGGATGTACTCCGCAGCAAGCTTTTCAATAGACAAGCAATTTGGATGACTATGAAAAGTGAATTATCGCATGAGATGATCGCTAAGACTCCGACTTGCCGGGACGACCGAACCGCCTTCCACTTCCTGCATGGTGGCGCGGCAGAACATGTGTGGGATTCCGCAGATGCAGCTAAGCTGGTGAAGGGAAAGCAGCCAAAGCTTAATGTGCAGGTAGAGATGGTGCCAAATGAAGCTCATGCATGGGATTATGGGTCTCCTTTCAGTGCGAGATCCTGAACATATCTTGAAAGTTGACAGTGGATGGAATCAATCACCTAGGTTTTTCTATCTTAGTAGTTTCCATAAGCCTTCTCTTCAATTGCTCTTCTTTCTCGTCTTTTGCTTCTAGCGTTCTATGTTGGTGGAAACCGCTCGCCTTGATCCCACTGTTGGTTTAAGTCAGTGAGTCCTCCAAACATTCACCCCAGAACAGCAAGACTCACATGTTCAACAATACATCCACCCTCCCATCGAAACCGATCCACAACCTCTCCAAACCCACTACGGTAGTTCAACCAACTCTGGGGATACTTGAATGCCGTGCGTAACGGCGTGATGTTCTGTGACCCCCAGAACGGAGACAAAATGTTCCACGCAGGATCGAATCCGTTTCGCGCAGCAGGGTTGTGGTTCTGTTTTGGTTAGCCTGCATTCATCCCAAATGGCGCAAATGGAGCGTGAGCGTACAATGTAGTCTTGTGAGATGTACTTGAATGCCTCGCTGATGTCTTTCTCGTAGATGAAGGCTTGGGCGAAGGCTTCAGCGCGGGTGGCCGTTTCCGCTTCTGTGGTGTTCATTGCACGGACGCATGGCGGTGGTTTTGTGGGACGGCCCTGTCGTTCTGCAAGGAAACCGGATCTACCGTTCGCGTTGAGAGGAGCGGCGAGAACGGCGAGAGGTAGGATAAGTGTAGAGAGGAGGAAGGTGATGTGCATGTTGAGATCGATGTTGAGGAAGAGTGGAATTTCGGGCAAGGTTTCTGGTAAGTTTGAAAGGGGGAGTTATGGGCAATTCCAATGCGTTTATAACCATTCAAATTTTTGGCACTAATACTTCAGTCATCCATTGTTGAATTACATCGTCCCAACTATTCGTCAAAGCACCCCAGCAAATCAATCTGCGGCGCAATCTCACATGATGTCGGGCCCCACCGGCTGTATACTAGTGCTATATTCGAGTCGATCGGTCGCTCATTGGTTTCATCTACGGGCTCCGCCATGTTCTTGGAGTGCTATCGGAGTCTTATGTAGCTACCGGCAGTTCATGTTCCAAGCACGTTCATTGTGGTTGTTTGGGTGTGAGATTGGCACGTGCGCTGGAGCTGAGCCGGGTAATCATGACGCCGCAAATTGACCGACGCTAGCTGACGTTTCGCCCACAAACATTGCTACTATTAAAGTGTTTGTTCCAGCCTGAACCGATCCTACAATATGAGCGTCCAGGTGACTACAGCGTGCTGGAAGACTTTCGCTTGTTGTGCGCATCCCGCTGCACTCATGCATCACACGTGGTTGGGGTTCACTGGTAACGACTCCGAGAATGGCTTACTGCAAGAAGTGTTCACCGTACTTATCTGCCTAGGAATGTGTTGTGTACTAATAGTTCTCCTTCTTCTTCAATATGACTAACCGTTGACAGTGATAAGTCCGGCGCTCCTGTGGTGAGTATGATCGACCTTGAGGTGGTTGGACGAAACGTCTACGAGGCCGGTGTCGCAACGGTGCCAAAAAGACTCTTCAATCCAAACATCTCTGGTCTGGAATGCAAAAGCCTACATCCTGATTTCCTAATATGAAGACGATCCTGTCGTGAAAGCAATCCCAGGTACGGAAATATGACATAAATCAGGTCCTGAGAGAGCTAGCATGAGGCTTCCAAGATTCCGTCGATCAACCCATG
The DNA here is from genome assembly GCA_010015605.1 of Decorospora gaudefroyi. Classification (NCBI taxonomy): domain Eukaryota; kingdom Fungi; phylum Ascomycota; class Dothideomycetes; order Pleosporales; family Pleosporaceae; genus Decorospora; species Decorospora gaudefroyi. Next base: position 9,032 of record ML975540.1, read on the forward strand.
GATACCACGTACCCAATACCTACCTAGTTCTCGTCGCTGTATTTATCATCTGGCATCTCGCCATCGTCCTCGCCTACCACTTGGGCGTCCTTCCTATGCGGTAGCTTGGGACTATCAAATTTCAATATCGTACCCCCTATCGCGAAACTCCTGCCTCTTCGCCTGCACGGCCGCGAACTTGCTGAGCGACGCATCGGCGGTATCTTCAACGACAACCGTACGGCGCGAAACGCCGTTCTCACTCATGCAATTCGGAGTCATGTCTTCGCAAGGATCGATATAATACCAGGAGCTTCTACGTGCCTCTCCAGACAAGGCTCGGATCGCATCGTACCGGGAGTCTAGGGCGATGGTGATTTCATTTACGTCTCTATCGCCGAAGGAGTGCTTGGAATCCGAGGTCGTGATGTTTTCGTCCTCGCTGTCTTCCTACCGCTTTCGGAGGTTTCCCTGTCGATGCACCTCGTCTTCTTCATTTCGCGATGCGAACATGTCACACCTGCGCTGGATGTTTGCTTCGCGTGCCTTTTTTTTGGTACGCAAGTTGTCTAGCCCATCACGCATGCTGCCTTTTCTCTCTATGCGACTTCCTAAGTAGTAAGCGTGAAGGAGAGGTTGTCGCGCTTCTTACCTAACATTGTGGGGCTTGCCGATCGTGTCTCCAGATGCATCAAGCTCCAAGGGCTCGGCAGGTACTTTCGACTTGTAGCAGTCGTTCCTACAGTGGTGATGGTCCTGCGAGCAAATCGCATCTGCGTTGTTCCGTTCCTAAAAGTTAAAGTGGGGCTTGCTCCCCGGCCACACCTCGGCAACGTCTTCGCCTCCTTCCAACCTCCGTGCCTCCATCCATCACTCGCACCTTCATCGCAGCCTAGCGTATCTCGCATGCCCAGGTGTCGCTCGACGACTCTGGCGGGCCTACGAGATGGCAAGCAGATGTTTCCAGAGGTGTTTTTGCAGCGACCGCCCACATAACTGCAGATTCCTCTTTGATTAGCACCGCTCGAAGGCTCAGATAGTTGAGACCGACCTTCTCCAGAACCGGGAGTAGATCGAGTAACGCTTCCCCGTCAACTGTCCACAGTCAGAAGTTATATTCTTTGTAGTTTCAACAGTCTCTTTTGCCTTGTGATTGACATTGTCCACGTCACCGTTCCGAAGGCATGCTTCCTTGATCTTCCATGGCTTGCTGCTAGCATTGGTATTGTTATAGTTCTTAGTTGTAGACCTCGGCGGGAAATTGTCACAGAGGACAACATGTTTAGTGGACCAAAAGCAAGCAGAAGAAGACTGGCCGGTGCCGGGGGCGGGCGCTTCCGGCTTTCCTATCCATCGTTGCTGTACGCGAAAGTATTGTGTATACCGTTTCTATCGTGTGTGGCACGGGCAGTACGGTCGAGGCGGCGGTGCGTTGCGGTGTGCGGTGTGCGGTCGGTCGGTCCTTCCCTGCTCACCAGTAACGTAATGTCATCGCTGGCAGTGACTTCCTCTACGCTCCGCGCTCCTTCCTCACTTCCGGCCTCACTCTCACCTTCGGCTTGGCACGCCCGACTAGCGGCCCCGCGCCTCCAGCTATAAAGAAGCTCGCCCTCGCCGGCCCCCTCCCACTTCCCCCCACACCACTCTCTCTTTCTCCCTCTCAACCCTCTCTTTCCCTCTCAATTCAACCACCCTACTTGAACCCCCGCTTGCTGCAAATACAAGTACAACAGCAATTGGCAATTGCAACCGATGACGGCGCCTGGTCTAGATGCGGCCCTTGATCCCCGCCCTCCTGGGGCTTGTCGCGTCATGCATGGGCGGCAATGTCTGCGGTGTAGGCAGGCTCGACGTGGAATCTCTCGAGACTACCCCACGCATGGCCATCGAGAGGGTCGCGCCTACTCTCGAGCTTGCTGAAGGTTACACGCGTGCGCACACTGAAGGCCAGACATCGGTTCCTTCGTGCTCTGCCCCCACCGTGTCACGCAATATCGCATACTACGAGGCCTGGTACGTTAACGGTTGTTCTCCCGCACTCACATACTGAAGTCGTCTAGGAACATGCGTCGACATACCTGTGACAAAGCCACACCCAACCAACTCAATACCACCAACCTTTCTCACCTCTTTCTCGCCTTCGCCGTCTTCGATCCGAAGACCTTTGCCGTTCGCCCAATGCACCCCGACGACGAGGATACGTACAAAGAATTCCTCGCGTTGCCGGGAAGCGTCAAGAAGGGCATTGTATGGTGTCTAAACCCTTCATCCAAGACTCAAACTAACTGGAATGCAGGTCATCGGTGGATGGGCTATGTCGGACCCAGGACCAACGCGGACAGCATGGTCTGACATGACTAGCACTGCGGCAAACCGGAATCTTTTCATTGCTTCGTTGAAACAATTCCTCGCCAAATGGCAATTCAGCGGTGTCGAGCTCCACTGGGAGTGGCCAGGAGCTCCCAACCGTGGAGGCAGCCCCGCCGACACCAAGAATCAGGTTCTCTTGGTAAGCGAGCTGGCCAAGGCTATCCCGCGTATCAGTCTCTCTGTGGCACTACCAGCTCAGTACGAGTACCTCAGGAACATGGATCCGCGAAGCATGCAACGCAACGTCCACTGGTTTACGATTCTGACTTACAATCTCCATGGACCGTGGGACTTGGACAAACGCATCAGATGGCATACTGATCTGGATGAAATTGATGCGGCTTTGAACCTCCTTTGGTCCACCAACCTTGAGTCGGACAAGGTCAACCTCGGCCTTGCCAACTACGGGCGCGGCTATACTCTGGCTGACAAGAACTGCGTGGACCACGGCTGCAAGTTTACTGGTCCCAGCAAAGCTGGCGCTTGTACAAAAGAAGATGGGATCCTCAGCTGGTGTGAAATCGACAGGATCATCCGGGAGAAGCACTTGAAGCCTGGTATTTCACCCGATGCCGGCGTCATGCAGATCTCTTGGGATGATCAATGGGTGACCTACGACGTTCCTGAGACCGAGAAGATGAAGATCAATCTAGCAAACAAGCGCTGTCTTGGCGGTGTTGCTACCTGGGCTATAAATTACGATGTTTGCGACCCAAAGTAAGTCTTTCGCCGAATTTCTGTCAGCAACTCTGGATTCATTCGAGCTACGTTACCGTTGCCGATGGCGATGGTAAGTCTGCTCCCAAGGACATTCTGTCATACCTTCCGCAAACGATTGTCATGACATCTACTAACTTCGCAATAGCTGCCAAATCCCAGACCCGATCGACCACCAGCCGAACAGTTCAGTCGCACCAAAGCCCTCAGCACCGGTCTCGCAGGTCCCCCCAGTCGTATCTTCAGCCGGACCCATTGGCACCCCTCGGCCCGGGCCTAGTACAACTGTCCCAGCGTCTTCTGCACCTGCGTCAAAAGCTCCCCCAATAGTCGTGCCTTCATCCGGGCCCACCAACACCCCTCGGCCTAGTACAATTGCTCCAACGCCTTCTGTACCTGCGTCAAGCGCTCTCCCTGTCGTATCCTCAGCCGCATCCAGTGGCAATCAGCCTAGTTCAGTTGCCCCTTCACTGTCTACATCAAAAACCTCGCCGGTCGTCTCTTCGGCTGTCCTGAGTGGCACTTTGCGTAGCTCAATTGCGCCTGCGCCTTCAGCCTCCACTTCCGGTACTCATCCTGCTGTCTCTTCAAGTGGCCCTCTGACTAGTTCAGTAACACTGGTGCCTTCAGGGTCAGGATCAAAGGCTCCTCCGGCTGTATCTTCACCTAAACCTAGTGGTACCCAGAGCATCTCTATCACCGCATCATCTGGAATGGGCTCCAGTGGGGCTGCCCCTTCGAACAAGCCATCCTCGGCACAAGTAAGCTCTGCAGTACCCTCATCTGGGGTCTGGAGCAGTCGTCAGTCCTCTCAGCCGCTCTCGAGCGGGGCCTTATCTTCCAAACCCGGATCGTCGGCCCAGGGAAGCTCGGTCGCCTTAACGTCGGCTTCCCAAGCCCCGATCTCAGGTGCTTCTTCAAGACAGTCTTCATCCGCTGTGCATACCTCGATGGGTGGTTCATCCGCTGCTGACTCATCCGCTGCTGGTTCTTCAACTGCCGGTTCCTCAGCTCCTGCTTCATCCGCTGTTCGTTCCTCGACCTCATCTGCTAGTGGCTCTTCAGCTGCTGGTTCCTCGGCTCCTGTTTCATCCGCGGTAAAATCTAGCGCAGTTGGACGGCCTTCATCTGCTTTGGGTAGCCTGAGTGGTTCGGGAATTCCATCTGGTACCCGGAGTAGCTCAGCCAGAGCATCATTACCAGCGCAGCCTTCGAGGTCGTCGGGTAGCTCTATTATTCCGTCAGGTTCATCCAGGAAGTCGTCTCAAGTATCGTCCGTACCTCCTACTAGCTCCAAGGGTAGTTCGAAAGCAGCTCCGTCAACAATTGCGGGTACCTCAGTAGCACCTTCTTCCGCAGGTGCAAGTAACGGACCCTCATCTGTCCAAGGTAGCCGTACTCTGTCGAATACCAGTGTCACCTCTAGCACGACGCGGAGCGCGAAATCGCCGTCTCCCACAGACGATGAATCAGACGATGACCCGGACGAGGATTCGGACAATGACTCGGACGATGACTCGGACGACGACCCGGATGATGACTCTGATGACGACTCAGATTATGGCTCGGATGACGACTCGGACGATGGATCACACTCGGACAGCGACTATGGTTGCAAAGAAAACGACTGCGTTGATGATTGTATTGCATGGCGTGCACTCACCTTCCTCATCATGAAGCGGCCGATCTGCCCATGCGTTCCGGTGCATTGCGACAAGGACAGCAACAAGCCTAAGCCCACTTCTATTCCCAAGGAGAAGAACCCAGAGTGTAAACTGTTTGGGTGTGAATGTGGATGGATGGGTCTTGGGTTTGGGCCTGGCTGCCCTGGTTTGGAAATCGACATCTCCAATCCTTGTGGGCTCTTTGGTTGTAACCCTTGCACGTTCTTCGGCTGCGCTGGCACAATGCCAAAAGGTATCATAGGCTACGATGGCTACTGCCCAGGAGGAGGATGCGACCCTTGTCCACCGGAGCTTTGTAACCGTCCCGGTTGTACGATTGCTGGTGGCTGTGGCCCCAAGCCCGGACCAGCGCCCACTAGGCCTTCGAAAGACCCGAAGAGTTGTGACGACAAACACAGGACAGTGGTTACCGAGCGTTTCGTTTCATGCACCGAAGGTTTCGACGTTTCAAGATTACCTACGAGTCTGTGGGGCGGCGGTAGCACCTCCTCCACTTTGATCTCTTCCCTTTGCGTACCGTTAATCGACGCTACTGTAACGATGTGCCAGTGAGTCTATATTCATGAAATGTATCTAAAACACCAACTAACACTATCTACTATTTAGGCCGGGCTATGGCATGGACACCACCACGACAGCTACTAGTACTAAAACGCTCACCTCAGACGCACCAGCATGTACCCGTGCACCTCTGTCTCTGGACGATGATGAAGGCAACAACAGTCCGGACGACCCTCTGAATACTTCCAGCACCTTTTCCAGTAATACAACGAGCATCGCTAGCAAAACGTCCAGCAAGATGTCCAGCAGAAAGACTACCAGCACCAAGTCCTCCAGCGCCAAGTCTTCCAGCGCCAAGTCTTCCAGCACCAAGCCTTCCAGCACCAAGTCTTCCAACACCAAGTCTTCCAGCACCAAGTCTTCCAGCACAAGATCTTCAAAGTCTTGGTCCCCGCCGCCTGAGCCAACAAAGGGCCCCATGGATAGAAACGGACGCTGGAAGGTCAAGCTGCGCCACACTATGTTGGGCAAGCATGCATCGATTCAATGGCGTCTGTTTGATCCCAATGGCAGCTTTGCCGGAAGTGCAAAGGAAGAAGGCTTCGACGTACGTGAGTTTACCGGTTACATCGAGTCAAAGGATCGTCCGTTCGCATATTCGATGCCCTTCGGAGTAAACTTTACAGTATCTGATGTGAGTCACTCTTCTCTCCCTCTCCTGTTCTGTTACTAATTCCCAATAGCCCCTCTATAGAGACGGGTGCAGGATCGAGCTTCTGATTGATAAGGTCATCCCGGGTTGCAACTACGGTGGTCTTGCCGAATGCAGGCCGTACATGGTGACGGAGACGTACACCGAATCTGAGAAATTTATAGTCCAGACTTGCGAGAAATCTTGTGAGGATAACGGCAAGACCTCTCCGCTCGTAACGGCGGACCTCTCGTGCCAGGACCTTAACGAGGCCGATTGGTTCCCCGCATTTGATGCATGGAATCGGGTCTTTGAATGCAGTTGGAAGGGCTTTGACTGAGAGGTCGTTGTGCTTTCCAGAAGGAACTCTGATAGATTCGGGTGGATTGCGAGGCAGCAAAGGCCTCTTCATAGCATTTACTGCATGACTAAGGGACATCGCAAAGCGATTGTGCTTCAGATAGATGTAGCTATGTCTCGCATCCTCATAAATGCAGTGTTGGCATCTTCTTGTTCGTTTTTAAACTGTTGAGCTGCATGTATAGTAAGCTGTCTAAATAGTAAGCGCCCGAAGAGCGTGAACTTCTAAAGACGTGACGCCGTACAGAGAAGCCGCTTTCTTAAGCAGAACACATGCTAACTTCTTCGATTATCGTATTGCCATTTGTAAGCAGTTGGGGGGAGGAGACGAAGTGTGATGTGAGGTGTATTGTCCTGGACTAAGATGTCCGTAATCCAGACTTGGTATCAAGCAAGCTGCTTGCAAGCGCTTGCTTGTGAGCTTGCAAGCTTGCTTGCCTATTCAAGCCAAGCACTCTATATAAATTTGCAAGCAAGCCAAGCGGATAGAGGCCTGCTTGCTTGGTTGCTTGCCACTGCTTGATTGTTTGAGGCTTTTGGCGTTGCAGTAAAGTGATCTCGCGACATATTTTATGGTGTTGCAATTTCTGCTGAGTAAGCTAGTTAACTTACGTCTTAGATCAGTAAGCTGGGCAGATCAGTAAGCTGGGCACCCCACCAAACCTAACGCGACACTCTACACAACAACCACAATGCCGCGACAACAACGTCCT
>ML975541.1:0-15971 GCA_010015605.1 Decorospora gaudefroyi
CGCGTGATGCTCCCGGCGGACGAGTCTGCAAAAACGCTCTACGGTTTGCCACCAGTGGCGAGTAAAGCGGCCGACCCGCTCTGGCTACACCCTTGTAGCATGTTGCCACTGCAGTAAGTATTCGTAAGGTTATGTTGTTGCCAAACCATCATCTCAAAGTTTGAGATTGAGGCTGTGATCCAACATAGATCATGTTGAGCTAAGCCTCGTAAGGCATCCCTGCGGCCCCGCCGCTCGAGCCACCCGCACGTTATTCCGCGCATGCACACAATATCTTGGCTTGACCTTGAGCTGCGAAGCTCCGGGCCTATCGGGCCAATAAGCGACAGGTTTTATTATGACCTGTCGCAGGGTCCAGTTTTGGCTCCCCAGTAGGCCCGATCTAGGTTCCTCTTGCTTCCGGGCCCTGATCTGGTCGCTGTCCGTCAAGCTCTGAAGCCTCAATGAAGCAGCTGACACTCAACTTAGGCGAGGCAATTGCTGGGCGACTTTCTTTTTCCTAAGTACTGGTGAACCAGTGAGCTGGCCATTGTTGTTTCGCTGGTCAACCGAGCGACCACGTCAACAACGATGGGTAGTCTGTGGCTGAAAGCGCCGGAGATGGTAAAATAGCTTGGCTATGCGTTCTAGACCCTCCAAAACTGTGCGAGTCTGCTCAGTCCTGCAGTCTCGCTGAGAGCATCCCATTGCGCCTGCCTCAGATCACTCTCGTCCCTAAGGTCTAACCTATTATGGGATGGCCGTCCTCAAATACTCACTAACCCGAAACTCTCGGTGGCAATCACGCACACGCACACGCACACTCCTGTATCAATTTTCAAAAAGTTCAACGCATATGACATTTAGGAGGGTCTAAATCTTGACGTTGAGGAGTAGAAAAGGTTAGGAAAATGGGCAACTCTAGTCAGCGCATGACCACGTCAACATAAGCTGAAAGAGCCGGAAATGGTAAGTGCATCATACGCTACTTCTTCTAGTGGCTTCTAGCAACAATATCATTCGACATTCAATTTGATTAGTGATGTCATACAGATCGAGTGCGGAGAGTCCCGTACAAGCAGGCACCGCCCCGACACACAGAAGAGAATGAAAGTGGGCACACCTGCAGCAGCTGTCGAGATTATTAGTCTACATTTGACCCGCTCTTATAAGTGGTTCGATGCTGAGTTTGGTTGTGCTTAGCTCATGTGTGCTCCAGCTCCTGCTGTGGACCCAAAGTCGGGCACGGGAACGGGATCTCCGTTTCAAGCACGGGCCACAAGGCTTCTGTTAAACCTGGCTGGTGAGATTTGTCCCCCCTTTGAGATTTGTCCCCCGCGCTAATCACATGTGTACTAGCGCGAGCATGAATTACAGTAACTAATGCGCATCAACATCTAAACCATTAAAGGTAAGCTGAAGCTAGATTGTTTATATTATTGACTTATAGACTACTATTCTCGTCGCTTCTTACGCGGGCCAAGACTCTTCCAGGCCTCAGGAGCCGCCACCGCTGCAACACGTTTGGGCCGCGGTGTAGGCACCTCTTGGGGCTCATTGAGCGGATTCTGAGCATCGACCTGCGCGAATCTCTCAGCATAGAAGGCTTCCATATCCCCAAAATGATAGTTCCAAGCCATAGTTGGTGTACATGAACCGAGAAGTCCCTGCGAAGCCAGAGCCATATTTCGTGCTTCTACCAACTCTGCCGGGTCTCCTTCCTGACCCGTTTGCGCCAGAAAGTTGGTTGCCGAGATCATGTCATTACAATCATACAGAACAGGCTGGGACTTTCGGCGTTCTATGTCCACTAGAAATTCTTCTAACGTCGGAGGCTGCCAGACAGGAGGCGGAGTCACAGTTACAGACACCGCGACAGCGACAGGTGGAGACAAGCGAGGTGAAGTGGGGGGAGGTAGAGGGGCAGGGGCAGGAATCGATACCGATATGCAGGTAGTGACTAGATTTGTCCCTGGTTCAGTTGTAGGGACTGATATAGTGACAGAGGTGTTGGCTTCTTGCAAAGCTTCAGCAAGTGTCTGACCTTGCGGTTGATAGTGAGGCTGGAACCGAGGAACGGAAGGCGGCACACGCTGTTCGAAGGCTGATGGATTCCGACGAGTCGATGCGTCGTTCCTTCTTGGCCCGTCTCTTGTTTGAGCGATGAGTGGCTCCAGGACGGAAGAGTGTGGCCTTGAAGACAAATAAAATGACGGTCTCTGGTCGCGTTGATAGCGCCAATGATCGTCGTACTGATGACTCAGTCGTAGGGTCGATCCAGCCACTGCCACTTCTTGCAACGTATGGCGACATGGAAGACCGTTCCTTTTTTCAAAAAGGCCTGAACAAGGGTGCCCACCCTGATGTTGTCTCTGCTCCTTCTGGCGGAGAAGGTCCTGTTGCCTGATGCGCTCGATCGCTGGCGGCGTCAGGACGTTGTGGATGCCAGGAGGCAGGAATGGCATTGCTTCTAGTCTATGCTCAAACTCAACACTGTGTTTAGAAGAAGCAATGTCCTTGCTGTACTTGTTGTATTGGCTCCTGACCATTTGCTCAATTCTCCCAATGACACGCAGCAAATCGCCTCTTGAGGTCATGAGATAGTCCTTCAAGACCTTGTGCATTCCTTCGACGGGCGAGCTTGTAATAGTGTTATAGTGTCGGTGATGAGAAGTCCAAGCGGCTGCCCACTCGGTGCGTGTGAGATATTGGTTTCTCGCAGGTACCTGAAAAGTTCCTGTTGGTGGCTGTAGTCCTTGAGTAATTCATCCCACTTAAGTTGGAACTCCAATGGTCTCTTTGCGTAGACAAGCTGCTCGAGTCAGTTCTGCGAAAAACTTGTAAGACGCTTCGAAGGAAAGCTTCCTTCAATGTATCGTAGAGTTAGGGTGGGCCATACCTGCGTCCAGCGCTTCATGAACCCAGCCCTATGTTCTGCGATCCTCTTCTTCTCCTCTCTCGTCACGCCATCGGCATCTCGCCAAGTCTGTTGCGCCTTCGTCTGAACATTCTTGTTGATGTGCCACACGCACAAGAGTTGAGGAACTTCTGGTAGCAACAATCGAGCTGTCATCTTTAATGCTTCCTCTTGATCACTAATAAACACACGGGGCTTTTGTACACCTGTTTTGAGGAGAAAGTTCGCGATCGCCCAATGGTAATCAGCTTGGGTCTCATTGCTAAGGAAGCAGAAGCCTGCAGAATAGAAAGTCTGCAAGTTGGTGCAGCCGAGTATGTGCAGTAGTGGAAGTTTGTACTTGTTGGTCCGGTATGTACAGTCCATCAGCAGCACATCGGGATTGGCCCGCAGTATCTCAATCTGCTTCTGATGGGCGAAGAAGAGGTTTTGGACGTGGTTGTTATCATCCTTCTTGACCGCGAAGACCCAGTCTGCCGTAGATAAGTTGTCTAGCAACGCCTCGATTGGACTCCTTCCGCTCAATTGTTTCTCTCGAATTGCTTTTCTCTCGCTCCGGATATCTGTAAGCAGTATGAAGCAGTAGATGTAGTATGTTGTGAAGTATATGGTGTCCCTATGACCGAAAGGTCTGTGATCTAAGCTTATATACATGAAGTAGTGGGCTGATTGGCTGGTGGATAATCCACGTGACCATACAAGGTGCCCTAGGCTTACAATATCGGTAGCAGAGACTAGCGTGTCGTGGTCCTCCTTTTGGACTGCAGCTAGGATCTGCATCGGCCGCGCGCCAGCATGCGTCATCGATTCGATCACTTCCTTCTATGCAGACGTTCGCCTGCGATAGACGTTGCGCGCGCTTGGGTAAATGGATCGAGGGTGGTTATGATGCTTGTCCTGAACCTCTAGCTTCCATCGGTCGCTGTGCTTCGTCTTAAAGATGACCAGCTTGAAGGGACATCCCGTTGAGCGCGTGCTTGTGCTCAGTATCTTCGCGCTTGACTGGTACTTCCGGAAGCGGTCACAGTGGTAGTAATATCGTGTTTTGACATCGGAATTGTGAGGTTTACTCCGCTTTAGGACAAAGCCGTAACCGTGTTGCATGCCATGCGCCTTAAGAGCATTATACGCTTCTTCGTAGGAGTCATATAAAAGATCTAGAGGAGGCTGGATGTCTTCCATACTTAGGCGCCAGAGGAACTAAAAACGATCCTAATACCAAAAGTAATGTGAATGATTACATGTGCTGCAGAGACGCGCAGGTTTCGCGCAGGTCTCGCGTTCGTAGATTACGCGCTAAGCTAAGTTGGGCAGCTGATTTCCACTAGCACTAGCGCGGGGGACAAATCTCAAAAACGGGGGGACAAATCACGCCAGCCTTTTCAGCGTGCGGAGAATCCTTGCTCAAGTGGGGAGGCCTGCACGTCACCGTGGATAAATCCGGAGCAGATGTTCTCGGTCGCTGCAGGTCTTCGCACTTTGCGAGCTATGTTTTGACACGATAAGTCATACCCTAGAGCCTCCGAAGTGGCGATGATCGTAGGGCCCGACAAGAGAACAGGGGTGCATCGTTGTCGCAGCTTCTAGTCGTGGCGAGAGTATGTCGGTAAGTATGCGCAAGACTGCTGTAATTTTGCTGTCCAATCTTAGGAACGGATTGTACTTTTACTACGGTATATCACTATGTTTGTTTAAGCTTTATAGAACCGTGGGTTGAAGAGTAGTGTTGCTTGAAGATTTTTATGGTTCTGCGCGGTGGGATGTTCTACCCGCGGGGAGAGAGTTTACATCAACGTCTTTGTTGTCATGAAAAATCCTTACGATGTTGTGTACATGCTTCATGATGTCATCGGTGTTAGCAGTCGCGATTGACTGGTTTAACGGGAATGATGGAAGTACTGTCATACTCTATGAGTGGCAAAATATGTTTGAGGATGCGCAATGTAATCGAATAATTTGCATGCGATGATAACCGTAGACCATATAATTACAAAAAAAAGATTGAACAACAATGAGATATGACTCGTTTCAGCCCACACATCAAGACGCCGCATGGATATCTTGATACACGAACCACTTCTATCGACAGACGATCATGACCGACGTGGAAATGACATCCTTCGGGCACTAACGACACCCTACCGAATACCATTCCTAGAACTCCGACGCCCAATCTATTCGAACTAGACGCCTTTGTAGCACTCTAGACAAACTAGCGCCGGTACAGATTCAGTTAGCGGAACAAGCGCCCGATCCGCGCACGCAGACTACCAGCAATGGCTGGCTGGAAAGCCGGCCTCACAGGCAGACCTGCCTCGAGACGTTCAAGCTCAAGCTCGAAGTGGTCGCTGTCGTAGGACGCGTTGAATATATTGCGAGATCGGAGACCAGACATGTCGAAATAAGGTAGGCCGCTCGTCCGGTGTCCGGCAGGTAGCTCTCTCTCGGATGGATTGTCAAGGTTTGCATCCATGCCACAACTATCGTAGCCGTTCAGTTGCTGAGTTATGTAAACGGACAAGTCGCACAAGTAGAAGCTTAGCGGGATAGCTGCAGCAAGTGCGAAGAAAGGATCAAGCTCGGTACGATCCAGCCAATAAGTTCGTACTGGTGCGAATGCCATGAGGAAAAGCGTGGTAAGCACGCTGATAGCTGTAGCGACGAAACAGAACAGCTTGCCTCCATTGTTACGAAGCATGACAAGCTCACAGTATACCAGCATGAACATTGCATATCCAAAGGCTGTCGCTAATTTGACAGCTCCTGAGTCGTCAGTGCCATTGCCGTTTGTTGATGCGTGAATTGATTCAAACACTGCTGCGATGCACAGCATGCCAAGGAAGACTGCTTTCTCTTTCTTGAAGTAGCGAAACCACATGGCAATGAGAAGACATATGCTGACTACGATGGCCGGTGCCACCAGGAATACGCATGATACCAGTATCTCTTCGAGCATAGCTAGGCTTCGCTGCTTCCACATCGGTTGCACGTCGGAATTCGGACTCTGCGCGGTGACAGTATTGCTGAAGAGTGCTATCATCACCCATAGCCTTGGAGTATTGAGTGGGAGTATTGACTTTCTTTTCGTGAGAGATATCGAGCGTTGGGGACTCTCGATCGAGCCGTAGTCGCTTGCGCTGGCTGGTATTTTATAACCTTGGATTATTTGAACAAGACTGCTTTCTCTGGTTTTGGCTATCATATAATTGGCAAGATTTGCAGCCAACGACCTAGTTTTATCTGCGAAGTCGATAACGAAGACGTCCCAGGTGTATGCGCAGTGTTGTACAAAAGAGCGTATGCTGTTTTGTTCAGAGTTGTGACGGCGACTCTGTGAAATCTTTCCGTATATTAAATGTTGTCCAGTTGCTGTGACCAGGAAGGTCCCGAGACCCTCGACGACCTTAAACACAGCTTGGCTAGGGTCATCTTCGTTTTTGGACGACTCAGCAGGTGGCCAGCTCTCGAAGTCGCGATAGATGAGACCGATGGTTCGCAAAGATCGAGAGGCGTAGGTAGTAATGACTTGTTCAAGCGTCTCGCGGTTGTCCCCAGTCATCGAAGTCTCAACGAGTTCCTTGTTGGCGTCGGTGACAATCTTGTCGCACATTCCAAGCAAAATTTCAGAAGCACCTTTAACGTACATTCGAAAGCGGCCGTCGTTGAGCTTCTGGACGGCTCCGGAGCACTTGATAGCCGAGTCGAAGGGTATGACCTGAACGATGTTGGCGTTGGAACGCTCCTGAGCGACGTTGCCCATGCCGAGAAAGTCCCGCGCGAATCCAAGTAGGGCAGTTTCGGTTTTGGAACCGATGAATGGATCAGGGCCTCCAGCCTCACCCTCGAAAGCAGTCGTGTTCTGAATTATCGACTGCAGAAGGACATCCTTGACGTTCTTGTTAAGGGTCGCAACGAACTCTGGTGCCGAAACATCGTTGGGGTTCTCTACAGGCGATTCCGCTACGTCTTTGCCCTTGTTTCCATCATCAATTGGTGTTGCTGGAGATGCCTTGAGCTTGTGATCGCCAAATCGAAGAGTAGTCCCTAGAGAGCCCGCAACAACCGTCATTTTGTTTTGTGTCAATGTACCTGTCTTGTCGGAGCAGATGGTAGTTGCGTTTACCATAGTTTCGCAAGATCGGAGAAGACGGACCAAGTTGTTGTCTTTCAACATGCGGGTGATGGCGAAGGCTAACGCAAGAGTGACGGCCAGCGGCAGACCCTCAGGTGCGGCGACGACGATGACTGTGATGGCGACGATGAGAATGTTGAGGAAGTTCTGACCCTTTTCGGCAGCGGTAGCAGAGCTTCCTTTAAGGCCAACGAGGAACTCAATGAAGAGCACAACAAACAAAATCAGAGCAGCCGCTCCACCAAGTTTGGCGATATAGGTTGCGAGAACGTTCAACTTGTTCTGGAGTGGAGTGACTTCACTGTCTTCATGGAGAGACATCATCGTCTTGCCGTAGCTGGAGTGGACACCAGTGGCAGTAACCATGAAGGAACCAACACCTTCCGAGACTTTGGCACCTGAAAGGATAAAAGGATCGACCTTCTTAAGGTTATCGTGCCTTTCGATAGCCTTGAAGGCCTCGTCTCCAGACGTCTTCTTGAGCAAGTCAGATTCCCCGGTGGCTGAAGACTCGTCGCATTTAATGCCGTGACCTTGGATGAGGATGCCATCCACGGGAATCATGTCGCCAGGTTCCAGGTTGACAACGTCTCCCACGAAGATGTCGTAGACAGATATTTCACGAGTAGTGCCTGAACGAATGACCTTGATGGTTCTGTCCTCCTTCTTGCGGTTCAGTTTGACGAATTGTCGTTCCTTTTGCCAATCGTTTGCTGCGCCTACAACCACGACAATGACGATAGCGACGATGATGGCGACACCTTCGATCCACTCAACGGCAGGCTCGCCTGGCTTATGCTCCACACCAAAAGTTTGGTACAATCCAAGGGCCAGAGAAATGACGGCAGCGCATGTCAGCAAGATCAGGACCTTGTCGTTGTAGGCCATCCATGCTAGTTGAAAAATGTTCTTTGGTTTCCGGACGGGAAGACGGTTGTCGCTGAAAATGCGCTTCCTGTCGGCAAACACGTTCTCTTTGGAGCCAGCGGGCGCGCTGTCCGTGTGAGCAAATCCGTTGGACGACTTCTGCGGAGACTCTGTCCTGTTCGGAGTGGTGGCCTCTTCAAAAGTAACGACGCCATCAAGCTCCTGCTCATCTGTGCTCAAGCCAGCCTTTCGGTCGGATCGAAGACCTTTTTCTATACCGTCGAGGCCCCCAAGAGCATGAAACGCTGACAACTGCAGAATCATGTTAGAGGATGCAGCAATGCAATCATGGCGCGAGAACTTACACTTTTGGGGTTGTAGAGCTTTCCCAGTTGACCAGGGGAGAATGCAAACGGATTGTTGTTCACCTCGAAGTCCGCTTCTGTGCCGACGTCAGGTTCCAAACAATCTTTGTCTCCCGAAAGCTCAGGCGACGGGGGTTTGGTCGCAGTCAGGGTCGCTTTTGGGTCGACACCATTACGAAATGGTGAGCTGATGTTGTGGGGTGTTGTTGGCTGACTGTCCATTTCAGTTGGAGTTAATATAGACTATTTCATGTGAATTGTGCGGGGCTAGGAGCTCATACTTTCTGACGGACAAGTTCTTGCAACGAGTACTTGTCGATAGCGTTGAAACTATCAGGGCATCCATGATGGGCGATCGTCGTCGAGCGGAGTCTCGCGACAATGAGCGCTCGCCAGAGATGGCAGGGAAGCAGCCGAATTTCCGCGATCCTGTTGGGCGCAATCAGATGAAGAAGGAAGGGAAGTTGGTGGGGATGAGCTGCGGTACTCGAAAGAGCGAGACGGCAGAGAGCAGAATGTAAGATGGAGAGACCTAACGTGACGGATAGCGGGTGTGAGAAAACGCTGGAAGTCGTGGTTGAGCAACTGTTACCCAGTTCCAAGCGTGGCTGTGACTTGGGGCGACCATACAGAGTGTGCCACGGGACAGCTGGGCAGTGCTGACGTGCAGTCAGACACAGCCCAGCTGAGAGATCCCCCCACACCACAGCCGTTGCCAGCTTGTAACCTCACAACCTCATCAGAATCACCTACGATATATTCCAACGAAATATCCTGATTGCGCATCTCCTCCGCGGGCTACACGCTCATAATATCCTTTCTCTTTCACAGCGCTGAAGCGCTTCTCTTGTGTCATCAACAACATGGATTGTCTGATTTATCGTTTGGAGTTCCATCTTCCATATTTGACTCTTGAAGATGCCGACCGCAGACCTACACTCCTAGTCGAAGTGAAGACTTGCGACGACATAAGACGGCGCGGAAAGGCGACAGGAGACCATGTATTGAGCGACAACGATTTCGCGGGGGCGCCGGAGAAGACAGAACACGACAGCCCTACAAAACATACCCGAGACTTGCTAGGCGATGTAGCAATGCGGCAAGAGTGTCAAAAAGGATCGGGAAGGCGGCTTATATGGATTGCAGAGGGCTCTGCGGCCAAGTCCGTCTCGGAGGCGCTCCGTCGAGCTGATGTGGACTTGGACGAACAGAGTGATGCGCAGAGATGGGCGCTCGAATCCACGTATGGTGTTATCAACCTACAGAGCCACCAGCGCACGTTCCTCGACAGCTGTGTGTTGGCTGTAGGTCAAGGGGGTTGGTGGTGGATTCTTCGAAACTATGAAACCTCTCGAGATCACACTGGGTCAAACACGGCGGCTTCCTTGACATACAAGGATATGTTGCGCAACCCACCAACGGGCCTGTTCGTTATAGCAGCACTCGTGTACGGCATACTTGCTATGCTACAATACCACATCAACCGAGCCGACTACTTTCAACAACTTTGCCTGGTCAGTGGACTTGCAGCAGGCTTCTTACTCAGTCCATCTATTCCATTCACGATGCCAGGATCGCCGATATCGTTGTACACATTCGCGGCTACGACGAGCATGGCGTTGGCATGCAGCGCTTGCGGGCATTGGACATGGCGGACGTTCTTCAGCAGGCGAGAAGCTAGACTGGAGGCGAAAATCGCAGAATGGGGGGATGATGCGCGGGACATAGAGAAAGACACACATGTCATCAGGTTTTGCGAGGTGGCTTGATCAGGAGGGATGTCGATGAGTGTGGTGGTGGGTGGTGGACAAATTGGAGTAGGGCGTCAGTGTTTTACTATCGAAGGGGATGCTGCGGTTCAGGCTTAGATATGGATGTGTTTAGGCCGTAAAGCTTTGAATATTCAGTGCACGGTGCAGTAGTTGGGCCGTTTTGGTGCATCGGAGGGCTACTCCCATTGCGTGCCTTTTCATCGTTGCATGAGATACTCGACTTCGACTTCCTTTGTCCGGGGAATGACCCAATCCTGCCGTTATTTGTTAGCGCACGGCAAGAATGGATGAGTGTATTGCACGCACCTTGTACATGACGACGACGGCGTCTGCATTCACCTTGGACGACTCATTCGCGCCGAGGTCTGGGTCTGTGGCATATGTCTTTGCCTTCAATTTCAGTCTCTCGAGCACCTTCTTCTCGACGGCAGCGTTTGTGATGGCCTCGTCAATGCCCTTCCTGTCCTCGTCCTTGATCAGCTTGACGGAGCGGTCCATCTCCTGCTGGAACTTGGCCTCGGCCACGAACTTGCCAAAGTGTATGCGGCGCGACAGCGACTGAATGGTCATGACATCGCACGTGGCCGATGAGCCGTAGTTCTCCTGAGACTCGCCGCGGTCCGTCTGCATGCATGCGGCGGGCAGGATGTGCTTGATGTAGCAGTCCTTGAGCTGGGCGTTGACGTTGACGGTGTTGGGGTGGAGGATCTGGGGGTAGTGGAGGGGCTTGAGGATGGGCTCCTGGAGCACCTCAGGGAAGAAGGGGTACTCGTCGGGCGACTGCTAGCGGCGCACGAGGGATTGCAGGCGCTCCTGCTCGCGCAGCATCCAGTCGAACAGGCTGGTCGTGGGCTCACCAATGTCGACGCCGCAGGCCACGTGGATGGTCTGGTTCAGGGGGAACTGCACGCGCTCTATCAGGTGGAAGATGATGGTGTCCTCGAGACGACTGCGCGCGGTTAGTCTGATACGGCACACACGGAGGGCATTATCAGGAGCGGGTACATGAGCTGGAAGCGGATGTTGGCCAGGTCAAGCGCCTTTGAGGCGTCGGAGAGGTCAATGGCCGCATCCATGGCTCCTGGGAAAAGGCCAAAAAGAAGGGATATGCGAGTGGGGCGTGGTCGTGGTCGTGGACGTGGTTGTAGCCATGGCCGTGAGCGGTGGTGGTGCAGCGAGCAAACACCCGCCCGACCATCGGCGTTGCTCTTCGGCGGATGACGCAGGCGCGGCGCCGATGGCTGGGCTCCACCCACATGCATGCGTCGAGCAAGACGACTACCACAGCACACGGCACGGACAGCTTATATCAGTAGTATCCCGCAGCACCACCACCTCCACGACGCGCCCCGCCGCCTTTGCACTGACCGACCACGTGAGCAGCACTGCGTCTGGAATGCACAGATAAATGATGACATAGCGACGTCCTGTGTCCTGCGCCGCCCGTTGAGTCCCACCCGCCACGCCTGCCCGCATGGCCTCGTCAACCGCCCGCAATGGATCACCAGGCCGCGGCAGGTCGACCAGCCCGCGCCCGCCGCGATACTCGCAGGCGTTTGACGACGACGACGACGAGAGCAGCTTCATAGACTCGCTCCCCGATGTAGCCCCACCGCAATTTCCTCAGCGCACACGGTGATGCTAATGCTCGCTAGACCCGCCATCTGCAAGCTTTTGGCAAAAAAGTCACGGCCACGGCTGGCAGCTTGATCGAGCTTGATCGGCGCCGAGGGTGTCACGCAACACTACCAGAACGCCATTGGGGAGCTCCACCGCGAGCTGAGGCGGCCCTTGATGCAGCGCTCCGTCTTTTCCTTCGCCCAGACCACGCCCCGCGAGATTGTGCGCTCGCGAATCTCCGTGCCCGAGATCCAGCAGCGCGCGCTCGCCTACATCCCCAACGACCTGCTGTCCAACATCCCCGAGGACAACAGCGAGTTCTCCCTCTTCCAGGGCTTCGAGGCCTCGCTGCCCGACCACCCCGACAGCCATGCGAAGAAGCATGGCAGGCACAACGCGAGGGGCCAGCGCCTCATCGGCGGTGGCGGGGAAGTCGACGACGATCCCAATGTGCCGCCCTCGATGCAGAAGCTGAGGACGCAGCGGAACACCATGGGCCACCGCCTCGAGATGATGGGCGTGCGGAAACACATGTGCGTGGCCGAGATACACGAAATCGACAACAAAATCGCAAACCTCAACACGATGCGCAAGATGGTGCTCGACCGTCTGGCGGGGCTCGAGATTGAAGAGGGCGAGCTCGAGAAGGACCTGCTGACCGTCGACAACCGCATCGAGGACCTGCAGGAAGAGCTCGACGACGAAGCCGCCCTGGCGCCCAAGACAGCCGAGTCGCACACCAGCGAGGAGCAGTCCGAGGGCAGGGGCGAATTCATGTCCGAGTCGATATACCAGAAGATTCCCTCCTCGCCCAAGACCAAGAACAAGGCCAAGAGACTGTCAAAGCGGATGTCCATGCCCGTGCTGCACGAGCGTCTACAATCAGGATCCAAGATCAAGGAGCTGCCCGCTCACATGGACGCCATCACCGCCATGGACTTTGACGCCCCGTGGGGCATGATGGTCACAGCATCGCTCGACGACACGGTACGAGTATAGGATCTGAGCGCCGGACGGTGCATCGGAATGCTCGAGGGCCATCTCTCTTCGGTGCGCTGCCTCCAAGTCGAAGTAAACATTGTTGCGACTGGCTCAATAGACGCGTCCATTAAGCTTTAGGACTTAAGCAAGGCCGAATACGCGCCCATGGACAACCGGATAAACAAGGACGATGAAGAAAGCGACGATGGTCTGGCATTCGAGAATTCGGAAGACGCACCCCCTGCGCCGCCGTCGACCAGCATGCAAGACTGCCCTCTGTTTTCCCTCGAATCACACGTCGACGAAGTCACTGCGTTACACTTCCGCGGCGACACACTAGTTTCTGGTTCCGCAGGCAAGACACTGCGGCAATGGAATTTGGTCAAAGGACGATGCGTCCAGACGCTTGATGTCCTCTGGGCCGCCGCTCAAGCAACAGCTACAAATACCTCCAACAGCAACAAATACCCCCAACAGCACATGGCGACAAACAGGACGCTCTGCCGACTCGTCTGCCGACTTTGTAGGCGCCATCCAGGTCTTTGACGCGGCACTCGCTTGCGGTACCGCAGACGTTACCCGTGTCAACTTCAAGCTCGTTCTATGACAAACGCATCGCTACAACGCCGTCTCACCACCATGGAGCCCTTGACTCAGAGGTAAACATGCCACTTGTTGTGCGCAAAAGCTAACTACTGCAGCGACAATATACTCGATATCGATCCTGTCCCTGCGAACATCCAAGCCTTCCGAGCTTCCCTGAAAGCAATCGATGACGACGCCGACAAACTGAAGGCATGCGTAGCTATGTGAGATGAGCTCCTCGAGCAACAAACAGAGCTGGAATGGCTTTTTGCATGTGCGGAAGGGGTAATGATAGACGAATGTCCGCATTACAGGGAGAAAAGGCGCGTTTGGTCGAGGGAACTCGATGTCGATGCCGACACTCAAGCCGAAGCGGGAGCGAAACAGTAGGAGCGTTTCATTGACATAGCCGAGTCTAGAAACAAGATAAAACAGCAGTGTCTTGCTCCTCTCACTAAGACGAGTGGGTACTAGGGCGTTGAAAAGGTTCGACACTACCAATGGGCGTCAATGGGCTTGAGATTCTGCAAGGTGCTAGGCACCGCTGCTTCTCGAATTCCTAATTAGGAAGAGGCTTCAGTCAAGTTAAATCAGCTGATGTTGAGCCGGATCGCCGAAGGACGGTCCCTCAGAGTGTCCCCAAATCCTATCAACTTAATCGACTTGGAGCACCTCAAGACCTGGTCTGAGAAGAACGACTACGAGAAGAAGGGCCGAAAAACATGCATCCTTAAATACCACCCACTGACCAATTCCGCCTTGCCGGCTGGATATGTCTTCGATCAGTATAGACTGATCGTGCTGGCAGAAGTCGCAGGCCAACTCCAGCCAGCTGCACACGCCAATGCTCAGA
The DNA here is from genome assembly GCA_010015605.1 of Decorospora gaudefroyi. Taxonomy (NCBI): domain Eukaryota; kingdom Fungi; phylum Ascomycota; class Dothideomycetes; order Pleosporales; family Pleosporaceae; genus Decorospora; species Decorospora gaudefroyi. The sequence continues at coordinate 14,072 of ML975541.1, forward strand.
GCGCAAGAGGATGTGCAGCTTCTGCTGCAATAGTAACCTCCCCTCTGAGTGTCGTCATCGATACCTCAATGTCATCAGGTGTCGCAATATTTCGTGAGACTCTTGGCAATAACGTCACACTATACTATGCTTTGTTAGGTGATAGTACCACCTAATAGAGCATAGTATTAAATGCAGGGGGACCAATAAGGGCTTGGAAAGGTGCTAGAATCGTCGGAGGACATGAAATAAAGCTGTATTTGGGTCTATATAGGTAGTTTTAGAGGTTAAGAAGAAGGTTTTAGGCGTTTTAAGAAGCTTAGAATAAAGTAAAGTTATATAGAAGTACTATAAAAGCTATACAGACGTCTTTTCTAGTATTTTTTTACTACCAATTCGACTAAATCTTGTTTCCACTATTAACAGCAAGCTCCTAACACCTCTAGAGCATCTCTTTAATGCATTCCTAGATCTCTAAGAGCTCTATATCGTTCTAAGTACTTACTAGAAGCCTTCTAAGCTCTAGTTTCGTCCTATTAAACGTTGCTAGGCTATCTTTTACTCTCTTTTTTACTTTTTACTTTAAGATAAGCTAGGTAGCTTTATATAGGTTTAAATTAGAGCTCTAAAGTAGATAAGCTAAGAAATCTACTTATTATTCTTAAGATTAGACGTAATATTATTTAATAATCTTATACTATAGAATAGATTCCTATTCTCTTAAAGCATCTAGAGGGTGTTATTAAGCGTATTCTAAAGCCGAGAACGCTATACTAACTTAATATACTTAGGTAGAAGCTTTTAGGTATAATAGAGTTAAGTAAGATAGTAACCTCTAAGTTCTCTATTAAATTTAGGTAGAAGTTTTGCGTAGTAATACTTAGAAATCTTATTGTCACTTCGCAGCTATATAATACATTTAGGTATAAGGCGCGAAGCTAACTTAACTCTAGCCTAATATATTACTAGTAAGAATGTGTAGTTTCGAGCATAGTCTTGTAGAGGCTACTACCTAATAGGCGCTAATTATTATTTAAGAGAGCTCTCTAAAAGGATTTATATTATAAGAGAGGCCTTAAACGTAGTATCTTTGCCTATTTAAACCTCTACGTCTTCTCTTTTCTTATAGCACTAGCACGTCTTTAAGCTATAATAGTAGTAATAGCATTATTCTTTAATACTTTTACTATACCTTATACATAAGATTCTCTTTAAATTATATAGAGTTAAAATAAATTGCTAATTTAGAAAGCTACTAGAGATATAATTAGAATCGAGGTGTAGTGTAGAGATGCTAACAAAGGTAATAGTGTTAATTAATTAACTATTATAGAAAGATAGAAAATTGCAAAGAGAATACAAGCTCTCTTGCTTAGCTTTCTACACTCTATACCTAAAGAGGTACTAGCTAGATTCTAATTAGTTAATGTGCTAACTTAGTTCTTCTTACTAAAGTCTAATAAGACTACACTATTTTTAACTCTTCTACTTAGGCTTAACTTGTAACTAATCCTATTCTAAGAAGGCTAAGAAACTAAGTAAAGCTAGTCTTAGCTAATAGCTTTATTATTCTATCTACTACTATATCTACTATTCTAACAAACTCGACCTTTAGTTAATTCTTCTTTATTAGGTCCCGCTAGTAATAATACGCGATATTAATATGCTTTAACCTATCTAAAATTTGCGCGTCTCTAACTAGTTCTAGCGTAGCCTAATTATCTTCTCTAATAAGAATAGGTAAGCTAATTATAAACTTAGTCTTCTTCTTAATTATTAGCTTAAACTTATACTACCTAATAAGTTTAGTAGCTTCTATCTCTCTTAGAACGAGAGCAAGCTACTATAACTACTTACTAGCTACGCATATAGCTATGTACTCTACGTCTATAGTTAAGGTAGTAACTAACTTCTATTTCTT
>ML975542.1:0-15845 GCA_010015605.1 Decorospora gaudefroyi
GGTGCTGGTGCTGGAGGTGCCGGACAGATGACTCCTGGTGCTGCAGGTACTGGTGCCGCTGGTACTGGTAATGGACAGTTGACGCCTGGTGCTGGAGCTGCTGGAACTGGAGCCGCTGGTACTGGTGCTGGTGCCGCCGGTGCAGGAAACAACGGACTGCAGCAAGGCGAAACGGCCGCCGGCGCTGCGGACTCTGCGCTTGCGGATAGCCAGGAGGAAGATTAGATTTTGGAGTTCCCAACTTCGAACTCAATTCTTTCTTTTTTGGGGTAGTTGGCTGTAGGTACTGTAGTAAGCAGTTTTGGTTTTTTTTCTGGGAATTTCATGAGGGGTTTGCTGCGATGTTTTTTTGTTTGTTTGTGTGATGATGTGTGTGGAGGAAAAGTACGACTAACAAGTAACAAGTGAAAGTAAAGTAAATTATGGGTTTGGCGAGAGTATGTTTTTGTTGTCTTCTTTGTGGCATGTGTGCTTATTGTTCCATGTAGAGTGTAGTCTACACAGTATGGGAGGGGGAACTATATAAAATGCAATAGTTAGCATTTCTTATACGAGTCCTCCCAAAAATATCAAAACTTGTATAATGATAGTACACAATACACAAACTAAACCCAAAAACCAAAAACGGCACCATGATGATTCATTACCTCCATTCCGCCAAGACACCACAATAACCATACATACTCCGCCCACCCCCTTTTCCCCCATCCCAGCACCCATCCACCCACCCACCCCTAATAATTCTCCGCCAATCCGTCAAACTCATCCAAGCCCTGAATGCCATTATCCGGACACGTCCAATCACGCTCATACGCTTTATCGGGCAGAATCCCCGCCTCACGACCACGGCGATAACTCCACTGCGTAGCCCGTTCCGTCTCCCAAGTCCAATAAAACCAGCCCCAACCCGCCTCAAACGCATCCATCTGGCCGATAGCAAACTGGTAGAGCCAGCGGCGATACTCGTCGGAGTAGTCCTTTGGGTCGGCGTTAGCGGCGTCACAGGAGCACTGGGCGGACTGGAGGGGGCACTGGGGCGCGAGGACGGAGGCGGTGGAGCTGGTGGAGTGTAGGGTGCCTTCCCAGCGGGTGCCAGTGTTGACGTTGTTGATGTATTGGGTGCAGTCTGTGTCGGCTTGGGACCATTCGCCGCACATGGTGGGGCCGAAGCCTGTGGTGGTGTCCATGCTGCGTCTGCTTTGTTGCGTCCAGCCTTCGCAGGCAAAGTTTAGTTTGGCGCGGTGTTTGAGCTTGATTTGGTCCGTGTTGAAGATTACGTATTGGTGGACGTCTAGGAGCAAGTTGTCGTTGCCTTGGAGTTGGCCTTGCCAGTTGTCGAGGCCCATGAAGCCGTCGCCGAAAACGATGATGCCCTTGATGCCGTCGGACCGGATTTGCGTGATGGCCTTTTGTGTCCATTGGATTACTTTTGTGGTGTCCAGTTCGACGTTCCGGGGCTCGTTTACGAGGCCGTACATTGTAACTACGTTTTGGTAACGGGGCTGCGCAAAGAAGACGGAGAGCTTGTGGTGGATGTCGAGGGTGCGTTGTGCGTTTAGGTCACCGTTTGTGCCGTTGAGCCAGCCGATTACGCCTTGTCGGCCAGAGTGGTTCCATCCGTTTTGGCTGCCGGGGGCGCCGTGGAGGTCGAGATTAACGCGCAGGCCGTTTTGGCGACAGTATTCGATGCCGCGAAGGAGATAGCGCCATGCTACTTGGGGGACATAGACGTCATCGTCGTACGTTTGCACGATCCAGTAACCGAAAGGGAAGCGGACGTGATCCATACCAGCAGCCCTGATCTCAGCGAAGGTTCGCTTGGTAATGAACGACGAGTAGTGCTTTTCCATTGTATTTGTTTTTGCGGAGCCGAGCTTGTTCATGAGCGTCCACTCATCGATAATATTGTCTTTTGAACCGTATTGGGAGAAGAAAGATGGCGTTATAAAAGGTTCAAGGTTGAGCCAGCCTCCTACGTTCACCCCACGGATGGGCATCTTACCGTATTTAAATGGGTCCGAGAGCTTGGGAACTGAAGGGTTTGCCTGGACGTCATCGTCCCAGCTCGAATAGAGTCCAATGATGGGTAGCCCTCCAACAGTTTCGTCGGTGTAGGTTACATTGAAGTCTTCGGTATCGTACCACGACCATGGGTCCAATATGCCACCCCTGTCGGCTTCAGGTACGCTATTTCGGTCTTTGTCATCCAGGTTGCTCTTGTCGGGGGTTACCGATCCACCAGCGACAGATCCGCCTCCCGAATCGCTGTCGTCGCTGCTCTTGTTCGACAGCATGACAGCCACCGGGATGATAATTGCCAGGAGTATCAGAACCGACACCACACCAATGATTATGCGCTTTTTCTTCTTCTTCCGTGCCAGCTCTTCCTCTGAGTATACCGTTGGTGGGCCGCTGCCGGCACCTCCACGCTTCTCCATCATGTACCGGTACTCGTCGTCATCGTCGATGCCACCTTCTTCTGCCAATGGTCCGCTGATGACGCGCCGCTTCTTCTGCTCGGTCCTGTGTTGCTTTTCCTGCCGTCTCCGTTCTCTTCTCTCCTCGTCCTCGGAAGCTCGGTGTTTGGACTCGTGTTTGTGTCTGCGCTGCTCTCTTTCGTCCTCGGTGTGTGCGCTGCGCTTCCTCTCGAGCTCATCGTCCGTCTGACTCTTCTTCTTTAGCTCGGCCGCCTTCCGTCTCTCCTCTCGCCGTTTCCTGGCCTTTGCCTCGTGCATGGCAGCATCGCTCTCGGCCGCGCGGCGCCTAGCCTCTTGTTCTTCTAGTTCCTTCTTCTTCTCCGCTCTCTCCTGTTTGACTCTGTCCTTCTCGAGGGTTTTCTCCTTTTTCCTGACCTCCCTCAGGTACTCTTCGTCGTAGTCATAGGACCCCCATCCTCCCGCCTTCTTCGCATTGGTCTTGTCGAGCTTCGCCAGAGCGTCAAGACTCAAGGGTGCCGAGTTCCGACTTCTACTCCCACTGCCATCTGTTGTAGAGTTGCGTCGCGAGTGTCGCGCTTTGCGCGGGCTAGGCGATTCCTGCTCCGTATCGCTCTGGTGTCTTGTGCGCCGGGGCGGTGGTAGCAGGTCGCCTTGGGAATCCGTGGCTCTATGTCCCTTTCGCTGCCTCCCCCCATTCTCGTAAACAGCGCGCTCGCCGCGAGACTCTCTCCGTCTCCGTCGTTCTGGGTCTTGGTCGCCGTGCGATTCCCGGCGTCGTCTTCGTTCATCCCCGCGAGGTCGTCGGTGAGATGGGTCGTGATCGCTGTCCATTAGATCTGCGTTGTCCAGGGTCACAGGAATGCGGTACGTGGCCCTGGAATGCGATAAATAGCGTGGCACAAAGTTGCGGGGTGAGAGCGCAATTCATGCGATCGTCGAGAAGATACGCGATAATAATAATACACAGCAATTGCTCTTACAACACCGAGGCGCTCGTGAATGATCGGTAGGAAATCATTTACAGTAGCGGCTGGCGACACCGATGGGGTTGAGCTTGCTGGGATGTTGGTGGCGGTTGCTGGGGTGATGGTACGGCGGCCTTGGTTTCTTGCATGACGTGGATGGGGCTGGGCGCCATCTCGACCAGCCTTGGGAACTTGAGCACCAATAGTCATACAAATTTCAAAGTAACACGACGAGCACTTGGTGCACGTTCGAATCACAATAATTTGTAGTGCGTACCTGCTCATCGCGCTACGGGGTTGTTGAGCCCGCGAATCGGTGTACACGGTGCATTATTCCCTGACAACCCAGGAGATGTAGGAAAGAAGCAGATAGGTAGATGCCTGATGCAGCCCGGTAAGATGCCTGATGACAAGACCCTGCATAAGCCAACAAGATCCGCACAAGCCACCCTAACCCATCGATTCAGAGTGAATGACATCACACCAAGCACCTCGGTCGCTTCCCCAGGGTCACGATAATGCAATCATCTTGTGTGTTCGTGTGGTATCATAAAGCTAAAAGAACGATGCAAAAATATAGCGCCATTTACAGATCTTCCAGTCTGCCAATCAAGCCGGTGAGGGCGCACCCGTGCCTCTCTAGTAAGCTGGCCAAGGACGTGGTCATGACGGGGTAAGAAAATATACCGCCTTTACCGTGTAACCAATTCAAATATGCCACCCAAATGAAAATCTCAGACAGGGCAGTACGCGGCGCGGCAGTCCTGATGGAAGTGGTGATGATACAAGGTAGCCGGACGTGTGCGAACTACTCTTTCGCATGTATGAGGCACTCGCTCAAGAAGCGGAAACACCTTGCGAAGACCCAGTGGCTTCAGAAGACGCCTTTTCCTTGCCCTTGTCCGCTGCCTTCTTCTCGTCGTCGCTGTAGAGACCGTGCTCGTAAATGTAGTCGACGACTTGATCGGGGATGTAGTAACGGATGCTCTTGCCGCGCTTGCGGAAGAGGCGGATCTTGGTTGAGGATACGTCGTTTTGGATGAGCTGTGGAATCACGCGGATATTCTCTCTCCACTGCTGGAGCTGGACGAGCGCGTCGTCTGTGCAGGTTAGTGTTTGCAGTGTAGGCCGTTTGGAGTGTCACATACCAATATCGGTACCGCTGCGCTCCAGAATGAATGCGCCGTAGTGCCCCAAGATGCGGCTCAGATCCTCGCGAGCCCAGAGGCCTGGCGTGCTCATGGTCTGGATCAAGTCGGCGCCGGCGAGTAGCGCAACGTGGATGGGTCGCTTTTCGCCGTCCTCGGTCGCAATACCGCCCATGACCTCGTTCAGCTCGTGGTCAAAGTGATCCAGGACTTTGACGGTAGGCAGATACTCCTTGTGCAGCGGCTCCCAGGGGTCTACGCCGATCCAGGTCGAGCTGTCTTCCACGGCGATCCTCGTCATGTTGATCCTGTGTTGTGCCGAGGCCAGCCCGGCCTTCTTGTATGCGTCGCCGACCGGACTGAAGAAGCCGCCTACTACTTCGTAGTCGGTCTCGAACTCGCAGTAGTCGGCTGCCTCCTCGAACATGCGCAAATGGAGATTCGTCGGTGGAGAGAAGGACCCGCACGATACGAGCACGAGCGGCTGCTTCTTGGCGTTGGAGAGCTTCTTCTTCAGCCTCTCCTTGGGGAATGTGTAGTTGTCGAGCGTCATGGCGTCTACGTTGGGCAGCCCGGCATCGAGCAGAATATTGCTGTTGTCCGTGGCAGCCATGGCAATGTAGCGACGTGAGAGCGCAGAGGGAGCCGTAGGCAGATAGCGAGAGCGGGAGCTTATGAGGGGCGGCTGTCAGGCTGTGGAATGATAGATAGTGGGGTGGGTTTGTGGTGAGAGGCGCGCTGGCTGCGATAGTCCTGAAAAACAAAGTCAATTGCCAGCGGGACAGGCGCACGTGTCGGTAAAGGCTTACAAAGGCTGCGATCAACCGAGTTGGGGGAAACCTTGAAAGGCTTGGTCACTAAGATATGACGCGGGGCGAAAGGAACGCGGGCGGAGAGACATTTTGTACCCTTCACTCCTTGTAGTCTAAGCCCCGTGGTTGCCTGCAGCCGTAGATCTGGCCTGCCAAACTCCGGCGCTTCACCCTTCTGAGCTGCAGATATGGCGCGATCGCAGATTTCCGAAGCTTTCACCAATAGACCCCGAAGGGTTTGGTGCCTACTGCTCGGGAATGGTACTGGGTGGGGAGGCTCACGTGCGCGAGGTCGGCATTTCCCCGACAGACCCCGCATATTGGCTGGGACGAGAAGGGAAGAAGGGAAGGATGGATGCGCAGTACCTATAGCATCCGCATGTTATACAAAGACTTGGTAGCGTCTGGGGTATGCAGAGTCGTGTAGTACTATTGCCTCAGGCCTTACCTGCACTTCTGTCCAGGTCTTGGCGCTCTTACCAACACTGGACAGTCCGCCTAGGAAGGGAAGGCACCACCGTGGTGTCCTCCTATTGGACTGACTAGGTAAGTAAGAAAGAACGGGCTTCTCTAAGAACGCATCGTGCCTGCCATGTATGAATATATCTAGGGAGGCACCACCCTAAGTAAAGTCCTCCGATCGGACTAAGCAGGCAAGTTGGAAAGAACAGGCTTGTCTCGGAACGCATTGTGCCGGCCATGTATGGACATATCTAGGAAGACAGATGCTCCCTAGTAGGTGTAGGCGTCGGGATATCAAGTCTCTCGGGTGCGGGTGCAGGTAAAGGCTGCGAGGCTCCATCGTCACGCCAGGGCTGTCACTCGGTATCGATAAGTCGACGCTACCGCCACACTAGCGCGCTCCGACATGATATCCAACTCAACCTGACTATTCACTTACGATTACCCCCCATCTTCTTGTTATACCCATCCATCACAGCAGCAGGCCGTACTACACGCTCTTTGCTCTCTGCTCTGTTTGACTTTTGACAATCACCAGTGCTCGCTTGCCTCGTGTTTGCCTGCCGCCCTCGCTTGAGCACCCGCCCATGGCGCAACCTTGAATGGCATCAGGAACTCGTGAAAGCCGTTCCGGACAGCGCGACAGCAGGTATTTCTCACTCTCCACTCGCTCTTCGGCCGCTGCAGCACCCCCACGACGCTCGTGGCCTGCTGCACACCCACCGGCCCCCCAGTCTGCACGCATTGGGAGCTTGCAAGCCCTCAAGCCAGAATCTCATGTCGTCCAGAGTCACTCGCTCAGCCGCGAGGCGTTCAGCAGGCTCCACGGCCAACAACTCGCCGCCTGCACCTCCGCCGCCGCCCGCCCGCCCGCCGCCGCCCGCGACGTCTCGTAAGAGGAAGACTGCTGCACGGGACCCGAGCCCAGAGCAGCCGGACACGGTCGACGCGGCGCCTGCCCGCGAGGGTCGCACCAAGCGCACCAAGGTCGAGCCGACACCCACGAACAAGCCGCCCAAGCGAGCCAAGGGCAAAGCCGCCATGTCTTCCACTGCGTCGGTGTCAACGTCTTCACTGGCCGAGCAAGCGCTGACCGAGAACAGTCCGCCATCCGATCCCGTCGAGGAGAAGGCGACCCCGCAGCCCCCCGCGAAGCGCAGCAAGAGTGGCCATAAGAACGGAGCCGACGCGCCTTCCACCTCGCGCCGCAGCTCGCGCAAGTCGAACAAGGCAGAAGAGGACGCCAGCATGGCCGACACTCCCGCAAACAAGGCCGACGAGGACGCGCGACAGTCAGGCGAGGAACACAGCAGCGACGAGGACATTGGGGACAGACAGCCAGACCGATACGACGACGAAGACGACGATGACGACGACGACGATCCCTTCACCAGCGGCGGCTTCCTAGGTCGCGGCCACCACACCCTCTCGGCGCTTCGGCAGCTCAGCGGCATCATGGCAGGCACCACACAGCGCCTGCGGGGCATACTGGAACAGCTACGATCGCCAGACATGTCCATACAGCTCATCGCCCTGCAAGAGCTCTCCGAAGTCCTGCTCATCTCCAACGAGGAGAATCTGGCCGGCCACTTCTCGCCGGATGCTTACGTCAAGGAGCTGGTCAAGCTCATGCAGCCCAACGAGTTCACCATGGAAGAAAACCCGGAGGTGATGCTGCTCGCCTGTCGATGTCTGGCCAACCTGATGGAAGCGCTACCCCAATCCACTGCCAATGTCGTGTACGGGGGCGCCGTGCCTGTCCTCTGCTCCAAGTTGCTCGAAATAGACTTTATCGACCTGGCAGAGCAGTGTCTGAGTACCCTAGAAAAGATATCTGGCGAGTTTCCGGGATCCATCGTACGAGAAGGCGGCCTAGTAGCCTGTCTTACCTACCTCGACTTCTTCGCCACCAGCACACAGCGTGTAGCCGTAACCACCGCGGCCAACTGCTGCCGTAACATCCCAGAAGACTCTTTCCCGGTCGTGTGCCAGGTCATGCCTATTCTCGAAAACATACTGAACAACAACGATCAGAAGGTGGTGGAACAGGGCTGCCTCTGCGTGTCCGGCATCGTGCAGAGCTTCAAGCAGCAGGAGAGCAAGCTGGAAGAGCTGGTCAGCCCAGGCCTCCTCAAGGCGATTCTGCGACTTCTCCTGCCTGGCAGCACAAATCTAATTGGACCCAATATCCACACCAAGTTCCTCCAGGTCCTTGCTTACACCGCCAAAGCTAGCCCCCGCTTGTCTGCCGAGCTGCTGAAGATGAATGTGGTCGATACACTGTACCAGATTCTCACCGGTGTTTCGCCGCCCAGCGGTACTGAGGACGTTGCCGCCAAGATTGACTCTGTAGTCATTATGCAATCTCTCATCCATCGGCCCAAGGACCAGGTGTTCGAGACGTTGAACGTCATTTGCGAGCTTCTCCCCAACGTTCCCCAAGACGGACTCACGTATCTTGATGATCTCTTCGATGCCGGCTACCCAGGCGACGACCTTCTTCCGCTTTCTTCGGGGAATCAAAAGTCCACGAACGAGAAGCGTGTAGAGCTGTTGGAAGGATGCAAAGCTGAGGTTAAGCGTTTCGCTGTCATCCTCCTTCCGACTCTAACAGACGCTTATTCCAGTACTGTTAACCTCAGTGTCCGGCAGAAGGTGCTCACTGCGCATCTGAAGATGTTGTCAAATCTCGACACCGATATTCTAGAGGAAGCTCTACGTCCCGTACCCTACGCCTCCCACCTGGCGTCGATCTTTACCCAGCAAGATCACCCATCCTTGGTCACATACGCTTTGCAGGCTGCTGAACTACTGCTAAAGCGATTGGAGCCTATCTACCGATATCAGTTCTATCGCGAGGGGGTCATCTCAGAGATCTCACACCTGGCAAATCGTCCTTGCAAGGCCCTGGAGGTTCGCACGAAAGACTCAAAACCTGCCCCAGAAATCGAGCTAGCAGCCGATTCTGGAGCTAGTACCGCCTCCTCGGCGGAGCCAGGAATCGAACCTGAGACTGACGATCTCCTAGGGGACGTGGATGTGGAGATGCAGTCCGATGACGAAGGAGACGAGTTAGACCAGGACGAGGAGGAAAACGAGAACGACGAATCCGATTCTTCCTCCTCATCTTCTTCCGATGAACCACCACCGATGCCCAACGTCGAAGACATTGTCACTCTTCGTGCAAAGAAATTTATCGAGACGCACGAGAAGGATACCAACAGTCGCACGCGCCAAAAGGCATCTGCCGTGTTGGAGGACCTAAGATCGCTTGCGCAGGAAATCAAGACGTGCGCTTCCGACAGTGGTACCCGGAATTGGATGGAGCTGTTCACCCGGCTGGCATCGTACTTCGAAGGCGACGCCCTGGAAAGCATCACGAGCTATGAGTTGAAGTCGTCGAAAATTGTGGAAGTTCTGTTAGAGGTCTTCTCAATGCCTACATCTAGCAGCAATATCGATCCTAGGCCAATCTTCTTGCAGGCCTTCATGGGAGGTAGTAGTCAGAGCAAGATCAAGACTGCGAGCACCGCATCACCAGCGACGGCATTCAGCGTCTTGGTACATAAGCTCCAAGACCTCCTCAGCAGATCTGAACATTTCGATGTGATCACTGTCCACCACAACTCGTATGACAGCCGTGGGAGCGCAACTTCTATGCTAGCCAAGCAGCTTAGACTAAAGCTCGTCGCTGATGACGAGTCCGGCATTCCCAAGACATATCGAAACATCATGGTTTCCATCCACGCCATCGCCACATTTAAAGCTTTAGACGACTACCTCCGGCCTCGTATCGCTCTTGCAGATCGACCGCGGCCGGCTAAGGCCCGGGACCACCAACTCGAAGCCATGTATGCTCAAGCCATGGCCGAAGGCCGCGTTCCTCCACCACCACATACTCCCTCCGACTCAACAAATCGACCTTCCAAAAAGTCCTCGCGATCTAAGACAACGCCAGTGAACCCATCACAACCAGGCCCTAGTTCGGCTACACGAGAGAAGTCCCGGCGTTCAAGCAGGCGTCAACAGGCGCAACCTCCTCCACCTCCGCCACCACCACCCCCGCCACCGCCTCCAGCTATGCTCCGCTCGAATAGCAACCAAGATCCTGTTGAATGTGCTGACGAGGCACAACTATCTGATCCAGATTCAATGGATGAGGACAGCGCTCTGAATGCCATAGTTGACGATCTTGAAGACGAACTTGACGAAGATATTCCAGATCCGTCCGCTGTGAGTGTAGAGGTCGCATCTACAGGGCAAGCCACAGCTCGCCAAGAAGACGGCACGAGGATTGCTACACCTGTTCAGGGCACGCCATTAGCAAAGCCACCCTCAGAGAACCGAACACCAGTCTCTCGCTTATCCGCGTTATTGCAGGGATCTGCTATGCGGCAAAGCCTGGGCGGCGCTGCCAGTGCTCTTTCGTATGCTGCCGCAGTACAGTCCACACCTCAAGATTGGCACATTGAATTTAGCGTCAGCGACCAACCGCTCTCTAACGAGACCACAATCTACCGTGCTGTGCACTTCAGTCAGCCTCAATCAGTCGACGGCCCACATCGCGCGGTCTGGAACGGTACCCACACAATCAAGTTCAAGCGGGTGCAAGGCCCTCCGCCCACTGAGCCTAGCTCCTTGACACCGCCACCAGAGTTGAAGTCGGATGTTTCGGCCATGCCGGCCTCTTTGGACCAGCACCCTGTGACATCTGGAATTCTGCGATTGCTCAGCATACTCCACGGGCTGAATTCGCATCTTGACGATATCTTGCCGGAGAACAAAGAGCAGATCATACTGAATGCGGAGCCACTCTCACAATTCGTCAACACAAAGTTAACAGCGAAGCTGAACCGTCAGCTGGAAGAGCCTCTCGTTGTAGCTAGCAATTGCCTCCCCAGCTGGAGCGAGGACCTGGCTCGCTTTTACCCGTTCCTGTTCCCATTCGAGACGCGACATCTCTTCCTACAGTCAACTTCCTTCGGCTATTCCCGATCCATGACGCGATGGCAGAACTCGCAGCCTGCAAGCGACTCACGCAATGACCGTAACCGGGACGAGCGTCCTTTCCTAGGCAGGCTCCAACGCCAGAAGGTACGCATTTCGAGAAGCCGGCTTCTGGAGTCTGCAATGAAGGTCATGCAGCTATATGGTCACTCAGCCAGTGTCCTAGAAGTGGAGTACTTTGACGAAGTTGGCACCGGCTTAGGGCCAACACTGGAATTCTACTCGACCGTATCCAAGGAGTTTTCAAAGAAGAAGCTCAAGCTGTGGCGAGAGAACGAGTCCAACGACAATGATGAACATGCATTCGGAAAGCGTGGACTTTACCCTGCACCTATGAGCATGCAGGAAGCCAACTCGGAGAATGGCGAGAAGCGTCTAGAGCTGTTCAAGGTCCTTGGCAAGTTCGTTGCTCGATCAATGTTGGATTCTCGCATCATCGATGTCTCCTTCAACCCCACATTCTTCCGCATCAGTGACGGGAGCAGTGCTGCGGTTGTCCCTTCTCTCGGAGCCATTAAGACGGTCGATGAGAATCTGGCCAAGTCGTTAGTATTGCTTAAGCAGTTCGCTGATGCGAAAAAGAAGGTGGACAACAGCAACGTGAGCGCAACGAAGAAAATAGAAGCTCTGCAAGACATTGTCATTCAAGATTGCCGGGTAGAAGACCTCGCTCTGGACTTTACCCTTCCCGGCTACGCTTCAATCGAACTCATCGCGGGCGGCGCAGATACATCAGTCACGATCGAGAACGTGGACACATACGTTGAGAAGGTCATCGACTCAACTCTGGGCTCGGGTGTACAGCGTCAGGCGGATGCCTTCCGTGACGGTTTCTCTGAGGTCTTTCCATACTCTGCTCTAAAGGCCTTCACCCCGGACGAACTGGTGATGCTGTTTGGCAGGACGGATGAGGATTGGTCGTTGGAGAGTAGGTGCACTATCACCATATGTGACGACATCATCGCTAACAAGCTTACAGCACTTATGGACTCCATCAAGGCGGATCACGGCTTCAATCTCGATAGCAAGAGCGTTCGCAACTTACTCGCCACCATGAGCGAGTTCGACGGGCAACAGCGAAGGGATTTCCTGCAGTTCATCACCGGCAGCCCCAAGCTCCCAATCGGAGGTAAGCCACTCTTTTCAATCCGACACCGATACATCACATGCTAAACTTCTTTCCAGGCTTCAAGGCTCTCACTCCCATGTTCACTGTTGTCTGCAAACCCAGCGAACCACCGTACACGTCGGACGACTACCTCCCTTCTGTCATGACTTGCGTCAACTACCTCAAAATGCCGGACTACAGCACCGTGGAAGTGCTCCGCGAGAAGCTCAGCGTGGCTATCCGTGAGGGCCAGGGTGCTTTCCATCTTTCCTAAAATTGTAAACCCGTGGGGTCAAGCATGCACTGGGGTCGGAAACAGGAACATCTCCGTCAAGGGGCGGAGCGGCGTCAAGATATTCATATCCATTTTATTCGATTCAAGCTGCCAGGGTCGGGGGAAGGGAAAGAAATCTCTTCACGGGGCCTAGATTAACGCAAAACTCTCTTTTACGACATAGTATGGCGAATGGGGAATAATAGTATTGCATGCATCTGCAGGTAGTTTGTCTCTTCTATTCCATTCCTTTCTCTTTCTAACTTCTAACTAGGAAGACAGAGTACACTACGTGATTATCTAGCTTACCAACAGCCATCGCTGCCGATGCAGGCGCCATTAAAACCCAGATTTCCCAGCTCGACGCCCGACGGAGAGTATATAATCACGAAGCCACTTCTAGTTCCACCTGGGACGCCGAAATGGAACGCCGGATCAAACAAAGCGGCGATGAATCTGTCGTACCCACCCTCCGGCGTCCTCGGCCCAACGATGGTGCAATCGACATCTTTGTTCCACGAAAAGCTGGCATGACCAAGTCGTCCTTCGGCGTAGAGAAGCCCGGGCCAGTCGCAACTGCGCGCTTTTGCGTCAGTAACTTGACAGACCGATCCCCCCAAGCCCATACGCTATAGACGACTAGAGACATGTGTATATTACTTACGGGTATTCATGAATTTTCCTCAGCCAGTCGATCGTTTCGTCCCGGTCGAATAAGGGCATGAGCGAGCCACATGTACCGCCGCACGAATACGTCACGGGATAGTTATGCGAGCCCCAGTCGGCCACCACAGGGCTGGCAATAAGGACGCATAGCGTGATTGCTCTCTGGAGGAGCACCCTGCTTGCAAAAACAAGGCGATATCGTGTGAAGGAAGGTGCTCAAAGAAACGCCGAGGCAAAAGCGTTTCAACTGCCTAGCGATAGGGAGGGGGGGGCGGATAGAGAAACAAAAAGGGTTATTGTTTTGTGTTTTCTTTAAGCGCAGAACTGGCCTTCTTCTTATACTTTTACTTCGTACTGGGTTTTGTGATGAACATGGATTTCGTGCATGCTGATTTCTTCGATTGCTACGCACTTTTGGCATGGCTTGCGTAATGCTACGTCAGGCACCCTGCATGACCATAGGTAAGCCGCATCATAAGTCTTGGGGTTCGCATCTGTGATTAATTCGGAATAGTTCGATTAACTAGTCAAAGAATCTAATTTAACGTTAAGTTAGTTCTTCGCTGGCTCGAAGCTTACTCACTCCCATACCTATCCTTTTCCACAACCTACATGCGGGTTTTGCCAATGAAAATAATACTTATGCGCAGCCATCTACCCAACATTGCATTCGTGACGACAAAAACTTGTCGGCTAATAGGTTAGCTCGCTACCCAAAACTAGTTGGACACGAAAAGGGATCGCCTCACATGCTCCTTCCCATTCTTATCATATCCCCCCGTGTTGACTGCGTTGACAGCCTTGCGCTAGCGCCGCGACAGAAACCGGAAGTGAGAATCGGGATGTATGATGCGGTGCGGTGCGCTCACCACCACCACCGATCCAAGCTATCGAAATACATAGTACCAGAGAAAGAGTTAAGAAGATTACAAGCTTACAAGCTTAAGAAAGAGAAAAGCGAATAGACAGCGTTTCCAGCTTTCACCAACAGCCTCACGGTAGTTAATTATGCTCTAGGTATCCTGGCCTAGGTACAGCAGGTGTCGTGGGAGCAGTGTGCTAGGTGAGCCGCCTCCCCGGCTCAGCCTATGGCTCAAGAGATTAGTGACCTATACTGCCCTGTATTTGCGGTAGCATGATTCTGGCGACGAGGAGGCTCACTAAGGGCTTGGCACCTGTATATATGCGTCCTTTCAATAGCTACTTCTATATAGAACCTAATCACTTCTTTCACACTTTCTAGTCCAGTCCAGAGCTCCCTTAGCTTCAACAGTAGGCATTATCATTCTGCAGTCTAGAGGTACAGTACAAGCCTTCTCGTTCCGTTCCAGCTTAACCTCTCTCTATCTACAGCTAGCCCTATAAAAACCAACCGACACAATATCTAACTTCTAGCTAGGGACGTGATGATCTAGCTTAAACACAGCTACCCCCGACGGGACCCCCAGGGCCTATGCCGAGGCAGGCGCCTGACCAAGCTAGATTCCCAAGTTGGATTCCTGACGGAGAGTATATTGTCACCCTGCCCGCTCTGGTTCCACCTGGGGCACCCCAATGGAACGATGGATCAGCCATCGCAGCCTTCCACCTTTCGTATCCGCCCTCTGGCGTCCGAGGCCCAACAATGGTGCAGTCCACATCTGGGTTTGGTGCCCAGGTAGTGTACCCAAGACTTCCATCGCCATAGAGGGACTCGTGTTTATCGCAACTGTGCGCTTTTGCGTAAGCTCATAGGTACTCACTCTGTTTTGTTTGATCCAAGCAAGCAAAATAGGTAGGTAGGTAGGTATGTACTAGTACTACTTACGGGTATTCGTGGATTTGCCTCAGCCAGTCGATCACCTCGTCCCGGTGGAAGATGGGCATGAGCGAGCCACATTGGATGCTGCATGAATAAGTGGCGATAGCATGGTCGTGTGAGCCCCAGTCGGCTAGCACGGGGCTGGTAGCGATTAGGACGCTGAGCGCGAGGCCTTTCTGGAAGTGCATGGTGTTTTTTTGTTTTGAACGATGATTATTGGTGGGTTTGAACAAAGATATTTTTGGGGAGGCAAAAAAAGAACAACAGTGGCTCAAGGAAAGCTGTGACTGCCTAGAGGTACAGAACAAAAAAAAAGGTTCGTTGAGCGCCAAACCAGCCTTGCTCTTATACTTTGTACCTGTGGATTGAGTACGCGCAACTTGGCGTGTCTTGGGAAGCTACGTCATGCATGAATGATACATGACCATGGGTATGTGCTTGATCAGGTGGTGCGGTTGTAGGATTCGCATCCCTCGGGGCGTTATTATTGTTGTTGGTGTTGTTGGTGCGTACGGATAACGCCCTAGAAACAAAACCGGAAGGGAGAAGCTCACCAGCAACCGATCAAAAAGATTTCGAAATACACGGTATCTTGAAAAATGAAAAAGAGGTAGAAGTCTACAAAGCTTAAGAAGAAAAAAAGAAGGGCTGTTATAAACGTTGTTTCCAGCTTTTTTAGAAACGAACAGCCTCGCGGTCATCAATTCTGGTAGGTATGTAGGTAGTGGGCGGCGGAGCGACCCCCCTACCCTACTAGGTACCCACCTACTAGCGTACCATACGTATTCACTTCAGATAGGAACGATACTTCCGATTTCTACAACCTTTTCACCGTATTCCGTCCTAACCGACACCACTGCAGATCCAAGCCAAGCCTCTAACACACACAACTCACAATCTTTTGCTTTCCTGCAACAAGAAAGTCGATGGTAGACAGCAGGGAAAAGGAACGCCTAGGTGCGGATGGATTCGACAAACTCAAGGCGTCCAGTCGCAGAAGTAACCGTAGGTGGGTAGATCTGCGGCAAGATGCAGTTAAGAAGCAAGTAGTTTGGTAGGAAGGTGTGAGGGTCTTGCATAGTCGGAATAAACGGCAGTGCTGTGAATGCTTGGTTGGGACAGGGCGTACCGGATGGATGGATGGATGGATGGATGGATGGATGG
>ML975543.1:0-15717 GCA_010015605.1 Decorospora gaudefroyi
GCTGACTAGCATGGCCAACCTAGCGGCGACATACAGGAACCAAGGCCGATGGGACGAGGCGGAGAAGCTAGAGGTGCAAGTGATAGAGACCAGCAAGATGAAGCTGGGAGCGGACCATCCTTCCACGCTAGCCAGCATAAACAATCTCGCCTACACATAGAAATTACTTGGTCGAGAGGTAGAAGCTATAGAACTAATAAGGGAATGCGTACAGCTTTGCCAGCAGAGGTTCAGACCTAATCATCCTAATTTGCTATCTTCTTTAGCAGCATTAGCTTAGTGGGAAGCAGAGGATGCAGTTGCAAATGTAGAGATTGTGTAGTTAATTGCAAACAAACTTTAGTCAAGGGCAATGCAATTGCATTTTTAAGTTACAGTTAGTAAGCAATGTGCAAGGCACTAGCTTAGAAAGTACAGGCTAGCTGTTCTAGGATTCTGGTTACCGACAAGATGGTCATTGGTCAAGTTCTAGCAAGGCTATCCTAGTGCGACAGGGATTTTGTCAAAGTTGAGAGTGCGCAAAGGGTGAGGCCGGTTTTGGAAAGTACTGTATGCAGCGAGCTTGCGCTCAAGCCGGTCGAGCGCATCAGCTCGCACAATATCCTCACGACGTACGCTCTTGGCCAGCAGCGAGCTATCTTTCAGAACTTTATTGCGACTCTTGGCAAAATGTTCAAGCATTCTCCGTAGTGTTTCAACACCTTGATCGCTATTCATGTCCCAGGACTGGTCAACCACTTTCTCTGCTCTGCATACTCCGAAATCTTCCATAGAGAGGGACAGTACTTGCTTCACTGTCATACCAGAAGTTGCTGAGCAGACCCAGAATGCAAGGGCCGGATGCTTCAGTGTTCGTCCTTCCGGGATCCGGTATTCAAGAAAGAGACGCACCGTTATTCCGTCCTTCAAAGCAGAGGTCAGGCGGGACAGGTAGTTGCCCATGTGGTACTCGAAACGGTCGCCTATCGATGAACGCGTCTGCAGAGGCACTTGTCGCACTTCGGGGGCTGAAGTATCAGCCACTTCGAACTCCCAGCTTGCTGCTAGCGGGTAATGGGCCGAATTCAACGACTCTTCCCATATCACGCAGGGATCTCGATTCTGATCCTCCGAGATGAAGATTATGGAAAATGCCACTGTACGCGAACCAGGTTGTCTATAGTCCCAAGGACCTCGAAGGACAACATGAGGGCGCGTTCCACCAAACGTGGACTTGAAGATTATCTCGACCCATCTGCCGAATTTGATCTGATCTGAAGCCTGAATTGGGTCTGTGTCGGAGAATGTGGCCTTGTGCCAGTGGACGCGAAAGAAATCGTCGACCGTACCTCGAGATAAGCCGGTGACATGAGGGGCAGGCTGTTGGGCGGGGGAACCTGAGGATACATATCTTCGTAAATTTGGAACGAGATTTATGAGATCTTCGTCGCAAGAATCCATCTCGTCTATCTCCTTCTCGATATCCAAGAGTTGGTTCTGTTGATGGAGAATTGACCCATAAGCCATGCGATCAAACTTTCGAAAGATCGCCAAATTACCACCACACGCCATGAACGCGGCAACACGAGGATAACCGCGCGCATACTTCGGAGGTGCTCCAGGACTGTTTTGTTCGCTCAAGTCTTTGTGATTGAGATACTGTGCATCTTCTTTCTTTGCTCTCGTAACAACTATTTTGTCTCTATCGTGTCGTTTTTGAGGCATCCATAACAAGGGGAGTGAACCAAATACCATCGTGGACCTGCCTTTGGACTTGGAGTCTGGCATTTTGACGATGGGATTGAATTGCAAGTGTAGGCAACAACATAGTGTGTTAGGAAAAAGCGGATTTAGGCTGTGGAGAAGGAAGGCTTTACTTGTAGGCGCATTGACTGATCAGGCTGAGGAGAACGTGGCTTAAAAATGACATGGCAAAAGTGCTGTGACTGGACTTCGCCTTGCTTTTCCCGAGTTTCGGCAGGCACCATTGGATAGCTGCAGCAACCATCAGTTCAGCTCAAGCCCTGGGCTGATGATCGGCTGACAGCCATCGGGCTCAGACTACGGCCAGACCCATCTTGCGTCTGTAGCTGAACCTACTGTGTAAAATGCGCTTATCCGCCCTGCAGCAACGGATGCAGACCGCACAGCCTGTCAGCCCTCCTTTTGGCAACATCTTTCATCAACATTGACACAAGGCTACTGTATCATAGAGAGTTCCAAGGTCGCCTCGAAAATGTTGCACGTATCAATCTGCCAAATTATCGCGCCTGGGAACCCGAAGACAGCCACGCCTACTTGGGTCGTACCAGTACTCCAGCTGCAGCCTTTCTCCCCGCACCCAACAAATCAGTCTTTCAAGCACCACACTCTTCCTGTAACACCAGAGCCAGTGAGTGAAGTCTCGCATCTAATTTAGTCTCATTTTAATAGTTAAATACAAGTTAGTTAGCCCAAAGAACGCTTCTGGGACCAAGACTCCAAGCCAGGACGAGTCGTTACCTGAGGAAGCCTCTGTAACGTCATGTCTGGATGATACCCCCGTCGTAAATGGTAATACGGAAATCTCCCCCCAAGAAGAGTGTATTCCAGAGAAAAAAGATCCGTATGCGCCCGAATGTGTTGAGCCAGCAGGAGGTTGTAAGCACAACGGTGTGCGAAAATGGTTCGACCGTCACATCTTCCAACGGCGAAGGCGCAACCAGAGCGATCCACCAGCGGGTGAGTTTAATAATAGGCGAAATTGCTCAGTTCTGTAACTGACTCTCTCTGGATGTCCAGGATCGCCCTCCGAAGAAGAACAGTGGGAGGAGGACCTAATGAATGGATTGGATGATGAAAGCTATAACACCACGGCCCCAGCGACTATGCCAGCCTACAATATCGCACCTCGACGCGATGCGACACCGGACGTTGCTTCACCGGTTGACTCGCTCGCGATCAATAGATCCTCCACTAATATGGTTAGAACTGTCTTGGGTAAAGTGCCGCAGCAAGGTCTTACTGATGGCTTTGTTGGACGAGTGAAAACCGCATGACAACTAGGAGTTACAATACCATAATGCGATATTTTCTTCAGAGTTCATTTTGTTGAAGCTCAGTTTCCCTTTCACAGCCGCAATCAAGGCACCTCCTACATTGAACATGTTTCTCTATCTCCTAAGCCTCTCCGCTCTTGCCACTAACTTGTACTTGCTAAGTCTCTCAAGCATATGTATATATTTAACCTAGTGCGCCTTTTCTTTTTCTACTTTCCGCATGTGAAGTGCTTGATCCGCTCGGCCTTCTCGCGGGGTCATTTTTCTGCGCAGCAACCCAGGCTATGACATCTTATTACATGATGAGGTAACGCAAATTTTAACGGCCTCTAATTTAGCAGAAATTCTATAGGGTAATACACTAAGATATGGCTAAAGAATAATCGCTTTGCAAGTAGCGCTTATTCGAGGCTATATAACCTAATCCTTCGCCAAGTCTTTATTCTTGCACGCCTACACCCTAGCCGGTCCAAACATCGGGACCAGGGCACCTGTACGTAGTACTCTTGCTGCCATACGTATCAACCGTGATACCAGGGTCACTTTGAGGCGCGTAGCCAGGAATAGTAGCCAAGTAGTTGCCACTGGGGGCCGCGGAACCGGAGCCAGTGACCTTGATCTGCGCACATTCGGCGTAGAACTGAGGCGTGTTGGCCTGGTGGAGAGCGATCAGCTCGTGGCGCACGAGGTAGTTGCCTGGCTCTAGACTCTGGGGCACGGTGGACTCCCAGTAGAGGTTCTTGAGAACAAAGGCTGTACCCCAGTTTCTGCCGCTGAGGGGCGGCGCCGTCATGCCTTGCTGGTCAATCTAGGGAGATGTGTTAGCCTCTATTTTGAATGTAGTTTATGATTTGACGGGAGCACTGACCTTGAACCACTTCTTTCCGCTGCCGTTACAGCTGGAGAAGTCGCCAGGACACTTATACATCCATACCATCACGGGACCTTGCTCGTGTGTCCACTGGCTCCAGTTGGCGCGGATCTTCCCGCCAGCTGCTACCGGAGCCGAGAGCGCAGCTGAGGTACCGCCGTTGCACATGACCTTCCTGTCATTAACGCTCATCGTGGGGTTGTAGTCCGGCCATTGTCGCTGGATCGTTGGGGGCGACTGGGCGGGCGAAAACCCAGTATAACTAAGGAGAAATGTTAGTAAGCGGTCGGGAATAAGCAGAGAGTGAAATGAAGAACCACTTACCCTGGATACCTCGTGCCATCGATCACATAGCTAGTGACAGCGCCGTGGGCAGCAGCCTGAGCGGCGAGAAGCGCAGTCGGAAGGAAGACGTTCGAGAACAGCATCTTGGTGGTAATTTGTTGTCTGAAAGTGATCCTAGTACGCACAATCCTGTGAAAACTTCTTACAGTCTTATATACCTCATCATTTCTCCACCCCAAATACCAGATTCAGTCGTCCCCCATGACCATAGCGCCACTCATTGCCATTCGTCTCTTCCTGAAAAGGCCTCATCACACCCACTTCACATAGATCCCATAGTATTCTTCCAATTTCGAGACAATTTATGAATATGCTGCGGCCGGACCGGGTAATTATCATTGGTCAGGAGACAATATATGTGCTTCGTTAGCGACCGGGACTCAATGCCGGCTCTTACTATCCGAACCAAATCGGGAAATGGCTTCGGAGCCGAGCAGTACCCCAGATATTCAATCTGCGGGCTGTTAGAGGTGTATGCGGGATGACGATGGTTTATACACAGGCAAGTGAGGTGTCAAGTAAGCGGGGTGTTCTAGAAGCAGCAGAAGCATTCGATGGGGAGCACGGACAGCGTATAGATAACACTACTGGAGTTTGAGTGGGATGTGCTACTACTTCAGGGACCGGTGTTGATGCATGCCCTTGTAGATACTAGATCATGCGGTATTGGCGATTGGGCAGCCATAGTATGATTGCATACATCAATTCCGCTCTGCAAGTTATAATGAGTTTTCGGCACTTGAGTTCGATTCTCTTTTAAAGCATGGAGTTGCTTGTTGTTCGACGTTCGTATGCGGCGACATCGGTAATGATGGCGTAAGATGGTGGGCTGTCGGCTACCTATTTCGAAGCACGAAGGATGTCACCTAGGTAGGTAAAAGCAAGCTACCTATCTAGGTAGCGAAATCCACTTCTTGTGATCGCGTTTCTTTCATGTACAACCATGATACTAAACCTTCTCAAAAGCGACACATGTTGCTGTTGGAGCTGAGAGACAGGTGATCAAGTTTGAGAAGTGGATTGATCAGATTACTACAAAGGAAAGATCGCTTGATCATGTGATATCTACACATGCTACACCGCAACACTTACATATTTCCTCGTTTCTCGCATCATCCCTCCCTTCCACAGGACCCAAACCAACCCCACGAAAGAGTCAACCAATGGAACGGATCCTAGAGCTGTCAGCCATATTCTGGTACGGAAGATAAGAAGCACAAGCTACCATGGATCGACAATCTACGGCACCGCCGATCATATAGATAAGACATTGTTGGTAACATGTCGTAATCCATGGAAAGAAAAAGGAGCGATGCAAGATCCAAAGAGAAAAAAGGTGGAAATGGGACAAATTAGATCAACTGGCCCATAATTCAAAAGCAAAAGAATTGACATGATCTCGTGTACCTATCGCTCAAGTGGTCACAATCCCAAAATCTAACAAATAACCAACTGCTCAAAAACCCCAAGCATAGCATCGCCAATCCGAATAAAAAAAGCTCTTACAAACGAACAAGGACCTATTGTGAGGGTGCAACAGGATCATCGAGGAGCTCGTCAGAGGTCGTCGCTTCGTTCCACCACACCTATAAATTCCTAAAAGTTCTTAGAATGCATAGCATCATCCTCCGCCACCTTGCCACTCCCTCCATGCATGACCTCTTCATCGTACCTCTCCGTATCACTATCCCGATACGCAACACTAATATCCGTAATCTCATCCCCAACCTCCATCCACGTGTCACTGGTGGCAGGCACCGGGCTAAGCTTACAAAGCGCCCAATAGGTAACACCGGCAACAATGAAGCCCGCAAAGAAATTAAGGTCGTAGATTCGTTTCGCGCCAATGGGTACGTCGCGGCCGATTGCGCCTGCAAAACCGACTACGTTGATGAGTATGCCGGCAATGTAGGCGGTGTAGCCGCGCCAGTGGAAACCGACCGTGTAGTAGTAAGGCGCGGTTTTCTTGCCGGAGTAGAGGTCTCGGATCTGGAGGTAGCCTTTGCGCACGACGTAGTAGTCGCATATCATGACGCCGGCGATGGAGGAGAGGAAGACGGAGTAGGCGGAGAGGTACGTGGTGAAGCTGTTGGTTGTTGCGAGCAGATTCCATGGGCACATGACGAGACCGACGAGCGCGCAGATGTAGCCACCTCTTCGGATACTGATCCAGCGCGGAGCCAGCGCGGTCATGTCGGTTCCGGCTGAGACAGAGTTTGCCGCAATATTTGTACCGAGTTGTGCGAGTGTGAAGGCGGCAGCGATGACGAAGACGCCGAATCGTTGCGCGGATCCTCCTTCGTCGAGGAAGAGCGACAGCAACTCCAAAGGGTTCCAGATTTGTACACCGAAGATGACGGTACAAGCCGATGATACAATGATCCCAATGAAGGAAGTCAGAGCAAAACCAATAGGAATGGTGAGCAGCTGAGGAAGGAAAGCATCCGAGGGTTTCCTGGCGAATCTCGTCCAGTCCGGCGAATTGACTATAAGCGTCGCGAAGTTTGCAATCGCGCTCATGATACCCCTTACCATCAGCCAACCAAGTTTCGATCCGGATACTGTGGCTTTTTGCTCGACGATAGGACCGAGACCCTTGGCCCGTACAACAGCCCAGATGAAGAAGGCGATGCCGGCTGTGGGAACGAAGTATGCTTTCACAGTAAACAGATGGCGGATCTTGTGTACTGGTGGGTAGATAAAGGGAAGGGAGCCGGCCCAGAACAAGAAGAAGGATACGAACATGACCGTATTCGTGCCGGAACCGGGGATGCCGTTCGTGATACCACCACTAGCATCAGCCTGTAGAGGGTCAGCGGAGAAAGTACATCAGAGCCTGGACATGACATACGTCGCGCCAGTTGTTCCAAATAGATCGGATCATAAGCTGCACACATTGGCCGCCAATCCACGCTTGCACACCGTACCAGATACAGGCCATAGCTGCACGGTTGAACACAGGCCACAGCGCACCCCAGATACCGAACGAAGCGCGATTGACGACGGGAAACGAGATGTGGTAGACGGCACCGATGCGAGCCGTCATGCACACGAAGCAAGCCGCGATGGAGTAGCCGAGCTGTTGTTGAATCAGCAGATGTCAACATGGCCAGACA
Source organism: Decorospora gaudefroyi (assembly GCA_010015605.1). Classification (NCBI taxonomy): domain Eukaryota; kingdom Fungi; phylum Ascomycota; class Dothideomycetes; order Pleosporales; family Pleosporaceae; genus Decorospora; species Decorospora gaudefroyi. The sequence continues at coordinate 7,350 of ML975543.1, forward strand.
GCATTTACGTACCCAAACGCAAATCCATGCCTGCCACCATGAAGCCCCGTCAGCCACGTTTGCGGAGGAGATCATCCATGTGTTGATGTTGAAGGAATCGGCTATCCAGAAATTTACGAAGTGCCTAGCTTTCCATTGCCGACGCGCTGGCTCGACCTATTACGTGTTAAGAAGCGTTTTTTTAACACCAACAGAAGGGTATACAAACTGGCTTGAGATCATGGTTGAACAACATGAGCTGCGCTGTCGTCAGGTTAGGTTCACTCTCCACGGCGAGCTTGCCAGCCCAATAGGCGGCCTTGGTTCCCTTGAGCTTCTCCATAATGGTGAAGAAAAAAGTTCCTTCGTCGCTTGAGTGGAGAATGTGTGAGGTAGCAACTGGCCTTATCAAGCTTTCGCCCCGGCTGCTCGAGGCCGTTGCTTGGTAGAGATGAAGATCCCGGCTTGGATGACGTGGGGGGTTGTCAGAAGCGAGTGAAGGTCTTGGTACGCCTAATGCTGTGGAGGATTGCTGCTGGATAAGCGGTTGACATTCAGGATCCACGGTGGGCTGTGGTGGGCGACTTCCGGGATGTAGTCGCAAGGCGTGGGCAGGTATATGCGATCAAGTAGTCGCGTTGTCGTCGCGATTAGGTATGGGATGCAATTTTGACCTTGAGCCTCTCTCCTCTATGGGGGCATGCTCCATTTTAAATATCCTGTATCAACACGATCGCGCACCGAACGACCCATCCCAGACGCACTCCACGCTTTGATGTTGGTGTGCCTCCGCATCGGACCGCAAATTCGCTATAGTCGAGGGCTGGTAGGCCCGTTCCGCCAGCCTTATCTTAGAGTCGCGCGGCATGCTCCACCGAAATTCTTCCCTGAAGTTACGCTACATGCTCCCATGAACAGCTCGTGTGATACATATCCGCACCCTGCAAATCCTACGCGCACCCAAACGGCGCAGAATTTGCGGTCTGGCCGCGCAGGATGGCATGATGGGTGGAGGTATAGGCGCGAATGACGCAGCGCCACCGGAAATGATACCCCATGCCCAAGTCCCAAACCAGGATGTGAGCATGAAGCGTTGTGGAAGTTTTGCAGCGCGGCGTTGCCCATCTCCGCGATAGGACGCCAGATTGCAGAGATGTTCTGGCTGACTTTGACTCGATGGAAACATGTCAGCGTCCATGCTGGCCCCGGAGTTGTCTCTATCTTGCAGTATCAGACGCCACCGTATGTTGATGTTGCATCTCGAGGTTTCTGGGCGCTCGCTTGAGGATTCCGGCGGAGATGCTATCGCAAGGAAGGGATAGCGGTGCAGGTCGGTGCAGCGGGTAGGAAGATAAAGGAAATGTGGGGTACAAACGGGGCGCCCGCTGAGCCACTCAGCGGCGGGCGTTTTACCAAGTTACTCGATGACATCGAGTAAATCGCCTTTTCCTCTATATCCTATCTTCAACTGTCACCTTGCGTGCTTGCCAAGCGCGATGCCCAAGTGCAAACATCTTTTCGCCAATCTTTCAAGCCGCATCTTTCTGCGGTTGTACATGCCCGTTGCATGCTCAAGCGCCGAGCTGGTGCCGGTTCATCCAGGCGTACCCTCAAGGACTGGACTTGCGCTCCACTTCTGGCCTGTCGGGCGGTTGGTATGCGGGATCTCTTTTATCGCGACAACTCCAATATTTTTCATCGTTGAGACCTCTATTTCTTGCTCAACGGAGCAAGCAAACCTCTTCCTATCTGCAATAACCTACTCGAAGTATGCAAGGTCTAACGCAGTAGGTTGAGTGAAACTATTTCAGATCAATGATATTATGGAAGCTCATGGCTACCAATAGAGACAACATAAACTAAACGTCTAGACATTTATAGAAACTCTTACAAAAATTTCTGTCTATATAGTCGGCGAGACCTTCATACAAATTACAACAGCAAGCATCAGCTACTCCCCCTTCGTTCATACAATAAAAGAGTTCCTCTTTAAACAACAGGTAACTCCAGGTAAACGAACCACATCATCACTTACAGCCAGAAACCTCGTCACCGCGCCGCGTAATTTGCTCTACGAAAGACTTAGAAAACTGTGCCTTTTTGAAGAAACGCGATCCTAATCTTGCTTGTGTTTTAAGGCAACAAGCAAAAGTTAGGAGCGGCAGGGAAGGAGTGCTGAGTGGGTTTGATGAGAGGGTGGTAAGCTTTTCGTTGCGTGCTGGCGCCATCTCGACTACAGAAAATATGCACAGCGATGATGTTGTACGACATCAGAAACGAGGGAAAATCTAACAAATGAATTCCAATTTTTTAAACGTATTCATTCATACCATCATTCAATCTAGAAATAGTTCATGCAGTGCCCAACGCCGGATACCTCATGCCCGGGCATCACGTATCCTTTTGAACTCGAAAAGACCGGAACGCCACAAAACAAACCAAGCCACACAGCCTTACTACCACATTACCAAATGTCATGATCATCAACCCAAAGACCTAGCCCTGGTCTTGGACTTGGACTTGCCCTTCTAATCATAGCCCCTGCCGTTATCATGCTTGGGCTTCTTGTGCTTATCCTCCAACTTGCTACCCAGAATCGAGCCTGCTATGGCTCCAAGAATGCCATGGCCTCCCATCTTGTTGCCACCAAAGTACCCGGCTGCTCCGCCCCCCAGCGCGCCCATGAGACCGCGGTCACCCTCGGCTTGTGCGTTGGGGTCGGTAGGACCATACTGCTGGCCTGGCTGTGGCTGACCATAGGCTTGGCCTTGCGGATACTGGTCTTGTGGGTAGGCGCCCTGTTGCGGGAATTGCTGAGCTGGTGCTTGGCCGGGGTATTGGCCTTGTGGGGGGTATTGCGCTTGTTGACCGTATCTGAGGGTGTGTTAGCATTTTCTTGACATGTATGTTGGTATTGCTCTGTCTTACCCTTGCTGCTGTTGATCATATGGCGCGGCTTGTTGACCGTGTTGGAAGCCGCCGTGTGCAGGTGCGCCGTACTGCTGGTCATAGGCTTGTTGCTGGTACCCTTGCTGGTATCCCTGCTGTTGTTGGTCGTAGTAGCCCTGTTGTTGTTGTTGTGGTGGGTAGCCTTGTTGCTGGTAACCGCCTTGATCGTAGCCCGGCTGTTGAGCCGGATATCCACCCTGGGGCGGGTACTGCTGGTAACCTTGGTTATATTGATCGTAAGGGCCAGACATTGCGATTGTAGGAATGTAAGATTTGGGAGGTGGAAGAGTTTAGGTGGGCGTCGATGTGATTATATTGATGAGGGGTCAATTGAGGTTGACGTAAGATTGGGGGCGAATACGGGGAGGACGGGCCTACGCAATTGTCGTGAAAGACGAGTGCGGGCATGATGGAAGCGACAGAACGTCAAACTTTTATACCCAGGTGCCTGCTAACTTACTTACCTCACTCACTTACCCACCGACCGCAGCACCTGACGACACCCGATGACAGAAGGAATCCACCACATCTTGGGGGCGGAGCAGCAGCCGTGGCCGAACCGTGGAACTCGGAGCTGTGGCTGGGCTCAGCCTCATCAGCCATGCACATGCGCGCGGACAGAAAGTACAAGATCGACTTATATAATAAAGTATCTCGAGCGACAATAAAATAGTGGAAACTGCTTTCATAAATGACCACTGCGAAGGCATCTGCGTTATTTTACATTGTATGTTTTATGCGTCTGCAGAGGAACGCAAGTTCGCCCGGCAGCCACAGTCCAGGTTAGGGCCGCGTCATCCACAGTCCCAGCGCGACGTGGTGATAGGTCGTTCGCATCAGCATCACGAGATGGACCGGCGGAGAAGCGGCCATGATACAACAACGCCCTTGTTACGACAGAGACAAGGCAGGCTTCTGCACGCCTCAGGGCGTTCGGGAAACACATCCAGCCGCCCCTGGAATCTTCGTCGAAACATCATGAGCCCCTCTCTGGGCGTTCAAGGCATGATTGCGCCGCGGCCAGATCTTCGTGACGGCGTGGCGCCGAGCACCGCCGCATCGCGCTACCGGCCGAGTGAGCCACAAGAGGCGCAGCAACCTGGTCATTCCTCGGCGAACGTACGTATACGACGGCGAGGTTGTCCTTTGCGCTTCAAGGTAAAGTTTGCTCACACATGCGGGGATTTCATTCAAGGAAATAATGGAAATAATTCTCATCTACTCCTCTGGACTTGTCCTAGGTGGACCAATAACCGTTCATCAGTCGCTGGGTAGCCTCGCACAACGAAGCCCCTGTGGCGTTTGATCGCCGCCGGAGACGGGAGTTGAAACGCAGCCATGGCGGCCTGAGACAATTCCAAGACAAGCTTGCCAAGCTTCTCGACCTTTTGCTCCACATTATCTCCTGATCCAGCACATACAAGCTGACTAGCCGCACTTAGGACCATACTCACATCTCTTTGGAGTAATTTCGGCACCATTAATTGCTGCTAAACATGCCCTTCTCGTCTAGCGCTGCACCCACCCTCTCGCGTCTCTCCAAACTGACATGGTGCGAGCAACGACTCACCACTAGCGTCCTTTATGCGCCTTCTCAAATGCCCCCCCTCTCGCATTTGCATGAACATGTCTCGTCTTGAGCGTTCGTCCGGCTAGCCTTCCGTTGCGTCTCCGCTGACCTTGCCTTCTCTTTTGTCCTTGATTCCGCAGGCGGACTTTCGTTGCTAATTACCTACCTACTTTCGTTTAAACCCATCATTTTTGATCACGCTGGTCACGGTCCTGCAGGTTTGGGACTGGAACTTCCACTTGGATCACCGAGACTTTACATCGCTGGACGACGGTGCGGATTATGTCTGGTAGACCAGCCGAGCGACCGAAAGACTGAGAGTGGCTCTCCCCATCCGAAGCCATCATCGACCGGAAGCAATGCCCACTCCATGGCGCCGCGGGGTTTATGATAGAGTGGATTATGTGGTTGTGGAGGGAGATAGAGCGGAAGGAGCGGCGAAATCGGGGTCAGAGCCTACAGCGACCGTAAACCGCATTCTTCGAAGGTCGCATGCAAGACGGCAAGACCCAAATCCCACGGATCCCGATGAGGATGAGGATGAGGATGAGGATGAGGAAGACGATACGGATGAGACTGAGGAAGACGATACGGACGAGGATGAGGAGGAGGTTAACTACATGCCATCTCTGACGACTATGAGCGTTATGACCCCGACACCTGTCATCCCACCAGAGCCGGCAACGGTAAGAAAAGCATATACACTGGCGGACATTGACTGACATGGGTAGCTCCTGGTCACCATGACAGTCAGTAAGACGATACAGCCCACTGTAAGTGTCTTGGCCAATAGTGACCCTGTTCCAACCTTCGAGATCGATACACCGCCGCCACCGCCGCCTCGTGATGATCGCAGTGGTCGGCTCTCCCAGACGACCGAGCACTTGCTCATCGCTGCTGGATCGATTGGTAGGCATAGACATGGCGCATTGTACCGTACGTACTGACAAGCTTTCAGGCGCAACTATCGTCATCGTCATGGTTGTATTGGCGTTCTACACTATGCGGAAACGCGGCCTTAGCCTTGCGGACGTGATCAAGCAGGGCAAACAGCAAATACGCAGAGGCCCGCCACCACCGCCTTCCAAGTACGGTATGGAGAAGAAGCAGTCCTTTGATGACGGGTTTACATATGGGAGTACCAATCCGATTAGCGCGCCTCCTCCGGCTGCAATCACTGCACGTGCCGCTTCCCCTTCAACACAGATACCTCTGCAGCCTGTGGAAATGGACGCCTCTGCGCAACGATCTTTTTACAATGATACACCGTCACGCTCAAACTCGCACCGCCGCAACGAGAGCGCAACACCCTCTTCGCCCATTCTCCCCATCGAAGGCCAGCGCCAAAGCGCTTCCACACGAAACACAAGATCCCTCGACGGCAACGAAGAACCACTACAATACCCTGAACCTCCACAGCAGCAACCAACCACCGTCCTCCCCGCACCCCCGACATTCCGCCAATTCCTCTCCAATCGACCCTCCATCTCCCAACGACCTGGCCTCGGCGGCGCTGCCGCAGGAGGAATAGCCAGCCGATTCAGCTGGACCAACTCCAACGCGCCCCAAACACCACACGAACCCTCACGCGACACAGTCACACCGCCCGTGGGCCGCGACAGCTTCATGACCCAACGCTCCTCCGTGCCCCGCTTCCGCACAATCGACAGCTGGGTCAACCAGCAATCCACCCGCGTCGAAGAGCAACGACTCAAACAGCAATTCCGCATGACCCAGTCCACCACCTACTCCGACGACGAAGTCCCCGAAATGCCGGCCGTGCCCAAGAGTGTGATGCCTGGTTTGCTCCGCAATGGGAGTAAGAGTGGGCTCGTCGGGCGCGATATCAAGCACCAGCGACATGATACTACCACGACCGTGCAGACTGCGCCTATTTTCAAGGCGCACCCGGGGACTGAGGTGCGGTTTAGTACGCACAGCGCGGTGCCGAGTGAGATTTTGGATATGGGCAGGCATAATGCTGCACTGTAAACTTTTCTGTGGCATGGCATCGGCATCGGCATCGGCATCTAGGTTTTCGGTTTCATCCATGCAGCTTTCATTCCCTTTTCGTTCCGACTACGCATCATCATCATCATCATCATCATCATCATCATCATCATCATCACCACCACCACCACGAGCTGTACCTCAACCTAGCATTTTCATCCGCGGAGCATTTGGGACCTCGTCCCAGGGAGAACAAGACGGTACGCATCAGAACTCAGAACACGAGCTACGTCGCAAGAAGAATTGTACCGTCATCCAGCCAGCTAGTTTTCGTCTCGCTATTCTGTATATCGCGTTTTGGATTTTTTATTGTTTGTTAACAAGTCCCGAAATTCTTTTTTTATATACCATTAATAAACACTCAATCAAGTCAACAATCTCAAAGAAATCTTGAGTCCAGCCTCTTATGCTGAACAGCTGATGCTGATTGATAGGGCGGTGTGGTGGGAAGATGTTGGCCCGAGACGGCGGGGCGGCATGGGTATGCTTCATGTTTGTTTTGGGAAAAAACACGGCCCCTATCGGATCCGGGGAGGTAGGTAGACGCGGCGTTGTGGGTTGTAACTACTCAAGTCAATAAACAATAGGAGGTAGCATATTGGTATGTGCAGCATAGGCAGAGGGAATAGGATATTTCTTACCGTGGTACTCCGTAACTAGTTTATATTTCTGTCTCCGTACACAGTGTGTCTTCTCGGCGTACCCAGCTGCCAGTTAATATATACTGTATAACGCCATGCAAAGTAACCAATCCCACAAAAACAAACGACTACAGCGCCCTGGTTCCTTTAATACCTATCCCGATCGAACGCCCCGGAGATATCTGCTCGAGGTACTATAAGCCCCCGCGTTTTGCGCCGGTTACTTATCTATTCCGCGTGCCAGCCCACACCTATCACTTCGGTATGAGGTCGGTTCAGGGAGTCGACCAGGGCAACCAAAAAAGTGAAGAAAGATCTCAACACACAAGCAGCGGGAAGGGAAGGCCGCAAGAGCAGCAGGACAAGAGGGGCTCGATTCGCCACATAATGCCTAGTCGTCATAACAGGTGGATGAGGTTGTATGGGAACTACAAGATAGACCGTCCATGCAGACTGTCTGCCGCTAGGTACTGAAGAGGAGTTTCACTAACCTTGCTGACTTGTTCTTCGTTCGCTCATATTCAGCCGCGCGCCCCTATTCTTCGCTCTAGCTTAAGGGAAAGAGGGGAGATTGGGGAGTGTAGGTAGAAGATAGAGGTTGGTAAATCTTTTTGCTTTACTTGTTTGACGTTTTACATTTCTTACGTCACCTCTTTCTCGGTACCTACCTAGGCCCCTTACGATACAGTTAGCAACGCGAATGTGTTAGCATAGCTTAATCGAGTAAGAAGAAATGCTTAGGTACCTATCTGACGGTGCAGCTTTTGAGCTGAGAACTAGCTGGCGAGTTGTAAATGTGTGACTCCGTGCAACCGGAGAAGTGTCGAGTTGGTGGTCTGGCTGGCAAGCACGGCGGCAAGATTATGACTGACGGAAACTTTCCCACGTCGTTTGTGAATCCATATCTTAGGGTGCAGGAAGGTAGTGAGGGCTTGTTTGGGGATCTGACCTTTTTTTGGGGCAAACAGGGAACACGACGAGGGTCAACTGTGAGAATTTTGATCTTGACACTTGTTGGTGGTGAGTAGAGGACGGCTGTTGCGAATGGAGCGACGGGTATGCCGAGCCCTACGAGTAGTGATATGCCAGAGTTTACTGGTGCAGCGAACTAGGTTGGAGGGGGCACTAAGCTAGCGGCCACCGAAGCTGGCCACCCACTGAAGCTGGCCACCCGCCCAGAACTCGACCACCCATTAAAAATCAACGTAATTAATTCAAC
>ML975544.1:0-15582 GCA_010015605.1 Decorospora gaudefroyi
AAACGTGTAAAAAGAATATAGAGGTATCTTCTAAATTAGATATAAGTATAACGTACGTAGGCTTCTTATTTAATAGTAATAAAATTAAAGATACGTAAGCTAAGTTTATTATACTAAGAAATTTTAGGTAGTTTAATAGGTTAGGTAGCTCGATAGTAGAATACGTTAACTATACTAGATAATTATCTACTCTTTAGTTATAGTAAGCTTATAGCTATTAGGTTATATAGTAGGTTAAAATAGAATTCTATTATATTAGCTAATTAACATTAAAGGAGGCACTCTAAACGCCTTAGTAGCAAGTTAGAGGCTTTTAAATTAGCGGTAGTTATAGTTAGATAGAAAGCGTAAGCATAATTCTACTTTCTTAATTAGAGGGCTGCACATTCTATTGTTAATTTATGTCGCATTTGTTAGGGAAGTAATGCTGCCAAGCATTTTTAACCAGCTCGGTGGTGGTTTACGTTACATGATACTCTCTTTGCCTTAATTATAGTGGCTGGCACGGCTGGGTTCCGCTCGGTCCCACCTTCGGCGGTACACTGCCGATCCCCTCATCAACATAACCCTAACCTACAACACGACTCCCACCTACGCGCTACCACGCAAGTTAGGTTCCTGCAAATCCTGCAGACGGTGCAGTCGGTAGTTGCGAAAAACGTGTCCAAGTTTGGAGGCAATCCGCCAACGGGATCGAAATCCAGTCTACCCCTAAATTTCAGATGTACGCGCCGTACGCGTAGTTTCTATCCCTAACAAAGTATTCCAGTCTTATAAGACTGGATTTAGCGCCCTGGGATGGGGCTCGCGGGCGCACGCTTCATCGCGGTATCGATATGGTGCAGCGATCGGGGGCAGGTCGATGAACGTGATGCGGGGGTTGTCAGTAGTGTTTTGGTCTTGCTGTATGTAGGCAGTGACGACGTATCCTTAGTCACGAATGATGCTGGTGGCCCGAGCTCAATCCCGCGGCATTCGTTCGTACCTAGAGCTAGCGGCAGCGCCAACACAACGGGGATGTCGTCCATGCCCTGCCGCCGCCCGTCTCCTTCTGTTACGCCGTCGTCATGCTCTCCGGCATTCTCATCTTCAACCAGAAGGGCGAGAACCTTATCTTTCGCGCCTTCCGCAATGACTGCCGGCCGCGCCTCGCCGACGTGTTCCGCATCCAGGTCATCTCGAACGCCCAAGTACGGTCGCCCATCCTCACGCTTGGCTCCACCACCTTCAGCCACGTCAAGCACGAGAACATCTACCTAGTCGCAGTGACGAAGAGCAATGCCAATGCCGCCCTCGTGTTCGAATTCCTGTACCGGTTCGTGGGCCTGGGGAAGGCGTACTTTGGCAAGTTCGACGAGGAGGCGGTGAAGAACAACTTTGTGCTGGTCTACGAGCTGCTGGACGAGATTCTGGACTTTGGTTATCCCCAAAACACCGAAACCGACACGCTGAAGATGTACATCACGACTGAGGGCGTCAAGTCGGAAAGAGCGATGGTAGCGACTTCCGCATGTGGCAGCGGCAGGCAGGCAATGGCTGACACGCGTACAGGAGGACTCGTCCAAGATCACAATGCAAGCTACGGGCGCGCTCTCGTGGCGGCGGGCGGACATCAAGTACCGCAAGAACGAAGCGTTCGTCGACGTCATCGAGGACGTGAACCTGCTCATGTCAGCCACAGGGACCGTATTGCGGGCCGACGTCAACGGGCAGATCATCATGCGCGCATACCTCTCCGGCACACCCGAGTGCAAGTTCGGCCTCAACGACCGGCTGACGCTGGGCGAGGACCATCTGCAACAGCCGTCGGGGAACAAGGCAGGCGCGAAGGCGACCAGGGCAGCCGCGGGCAGTGTCACACTCGAGGACTGCCAGTTCCACCAATGCGTCAAGCTCGGCAAATTCGACGCGGACAGGATAATATCCTTTGTCCCACCCGACGGCGAGTTCGAGCTGATGCGGTATCGCGCGACCGAGAACGTCAACCTGCCCTTCAAGGTGCACGCCATCGTCAACGAGGTCGGCAAGACCAAGGTCGAATACAGCATCGCCATCCGCGCCAACTACGGCTCCAAGCTCTTCGCCACAAACGTCGTCGTGCGCATACCCACGCCCCTCAACACGGCCCGCATCACCGAACGGACTTCGCAGGGCAAGGCCAAGTACGAGCCCGAGCACAACAACATTGTCTGGAAGATCCCGCGCTTCACTGGCCAGAGCGAGTTTGTGCTGAGCGCCGAGGCCAGCCTGACAAGTATGACGAACCAGAAGGCCTGGTCCCGGCCGCCGCTCAGTTTGAGCTTTTCGCTGCTCATGTTCACCAGCTCTGGGCTGCTCGTGCGATATTTGAAGGTGTTTGAGAAGAGCAACTACAGCAGCGTGAAGTGGGTGCGGTACATGACACGGGCGGGTAATTACGAGATAAGGTATGCTACCCACTCCCTCCGTCGAAATCACATGGGTCTTACCAACATCCTCCAGATTTTGAGCGTTGCTATATTGTATATTGGCTTTGGAGTGAACAACTGGTGTTGCATTGCAGGCGTTAGGGAGCCGCACGCTAAGATATCCGCGAATCCGAATGAACAGCCAGGGCTGCTGCTTTTCTGTCGAGCCCCATTTATTCCGAAGCAGAGATGGCGTTTTCCAGCTCTCAGTTTGTGCAAGACAACATTGATCCTCTAGGTTGGACACGCATCCCACCGACCTCATTTGAGCCAGATGCTTCTGTCTGAGATCCGCTCATCTTGCTACATACTATGTACGATGCAAACCTTTGATGTTTAATATGCTTACTATCAAAAACAGCGAATGTGCTTGGGAGGCCGGAAGCAGCCTAAGGTCTGTTTATCGTCTTCTCTCGGCATACTTCGCAATCTTCTGTCGTCGGTAGCGGAGGCAGTGTAAACACTGGGAAGGCGTGTCGTTATTCTGTCGTATGTGCTAGGAGGCGGATGCGACGATTCTGCGGAGTCACCTTTACCTGGACGAACCGGACGCGCTAAATGTGGCTGATTTGGTTTCGGCTATGGAGATTGGCGATCGCAGTCTGGTGGAAGAGAGAGCAGATGGAAGACTCAACGAGATTGAACAGCGAATTGGCGACAAGACCACGATCACGATGCACATCCTCACTATACACGTTCCAGTGATGCATTCAAAAATGAATGATCTAAATCTGCAGAGCACGCGAACTGGATCTTCGCCGTCGCAGGGTATGGCACGGCGCAAGTTGGCTGTCGAGTCCAGGGTACGCGAACGCGAAGTTTTTGGCAGTCTACAGTTTTACGTTTTCAGCTACGGCTACCATGCGACCACGACATTCGTTTAAAAAGCCACGAACATACCGATCGACAACTCTTTACTGCTAGAGCGTGGCGGCGGAGATGATCAAGGGGAAATGCCGGCAAATTTGACAAAAAAGTACGCGTCTCCTCCAACAGAGTTCAAACATGCCAGTCCAATTCCGCAGAATGGCTACCCATTGTACCGTCCTTGGTCCGATGCCTTGAGTTTCGCTTGAGACAGTGTGCAAAACAAACCAACCTTAGCTACCTAGTGCCTTCAGCTCCGGCCCTCCGCTGCCCGAAAGCTCCCCGGGACCATCACACACTCCAACACCCCCCTCCTCATATTTGAAGAACTCCCCATTGACATGGAAGCTGCCGCTGCTTTCGCGTTAGCCTGCAATATTCTACAGATTGTCGAACTCTCACAAAAGCTCGTCACGGCTGCAAGGCAAATCCAATCATCCGATAGCGGCGCCACCGACGACAACAGAACCTTACGACTTGCCGCGGATGGTCTCCGAAACGATGTTAAAACGCTGCAGACCAGCAATGATCAGGCCATGCGAGATCTTGCCGATCGATATCAAAAGGCTACAAGCGAACACATAGCACTCTTAGACTCACTATGTCCCAATGGTACAGGTCGAATAAAGGCTTTTAAAGCGGCCGGGAAAAGTATGTGGAAGCAGCCCAGACTGGACGCGTCGCAGACGAAACTCGATCGTTTCTGTAAAGAGCTCGTAAGCCATATGATTATAACAGTGCTCCCAAATGTAGATAAGAAGCTGGAGGTGCATGGCATAGCCATGGAAGATCATCGTCAAGAGGTGAAACAATGCGTCGATACCATGAAAGGGCAACTGGCGGGACTGGACACTACCATAGCAAGCGGCTCGAGAACCACGGACACGACGCATCGACTTGTGAGCGAACTGCATTAATGGGTCCAGAAACAAGAAGCCAAACAGCTCGATCTGCAGTGTCTGTATGCCCTGTACTTTCCCCAGTTGAAGAGGCGGCAAGGTGACGTGAGGGATGCACACGACCAGACGTTCAATTGGATCTTCGAGGAGAGATCGGAGGATGTTCAGACACCTGACGACGCCAAGTTTCGCAGCTGGCTTAAATCATCCGATGCTGAAAAGAACCTGTTCTGGGTGGCTGGCAAGCCTGGCGCTGGGAAGAGTACATTGCTGAAATTCATCGCTCGAAGCGCATGTTTAGCGGACCATCTCCGCGAGTGGGCAGGCCCGCGTTCATTAATCATCGTCGATTATTACTTCTAGAGAGAAGGTGATAAGATCCAAAGGTCTCTGGAAGGTCTGCTTCGCTCCTTGCTCTATCAAGTATTGAGCTCGCACCCGGATCTGATCCGGCATGCTTTCCCCGCAATGGATTGGCTGACTGGGGGGCCAAATTTCGAGTTCAACAAGGATACGCTGGTCCGAGGCATACGACTGATGCTGGAAGAGGCTTCCAAACACGACATCAGAATTTTCTTCCTCATTGATGGCCTAGACGAGTTCGATGATAGATACGATGACGATGATGAGACCTCAGGGGTGCAAGACCTGCTTCAGATTCTCAACGCTCTACGTTCCTCCTCCGCGGTCAAACTCTGTGTCTCAAGCCGACCACATAACGAGTTCATACGCGAGTTCGGTTCTGATCAGAAACGGCATTTCAAACTTCAAGATCTTACCAGGAACGATATTCGAAACTATGTCCTTGACACGCTAGAGAGGTCTACGAAGTCCAAACCCGTGTCTGTTCGTGGAGAGAGTTACGCTAGCTTCATCGAAGAAGTTATCAACGCTGCTCAAGGTGTACTCCTCTGGGTAGCCCTCGCTACTACAAGCATTTCAGAAGGCATCCTCAATGGGGACTCGATCTTCTGGTTACGACAAAGACTGCAACGCTTGCCTCGGAAGTTAGAGCGGCTATTCCAGTATATCCTCTCTACGGTCGACCCGGCTTACAGGGAAAATTGTGCACGATCTCTTCTCTTTGCTACCACCAATTCAGACGATACTACCAACGCGCTGATATTCCACATGTACCTTGATGAGGCTGAGATCTCGCGATGCATGGAAAGCAGCCGGATTGACCTAGAGGAGTTCCGGGACGGTGAATCGCGAATGGTGAAGCAGCTCAATGCTTATTGCAAAGGACTACTTGAAGTCAAAGAAGACTCCGGGTCGGGCATTCTCGAAAAGCTGTATGGCCAGAGAGTGATCGTGGGACATCGGACCATAGCTGAGTTCTTGAGAAGCGAGCAAACGCAAAGAGATCTTATCAGTATGGCAGGATTCGTACACGACATGGACAATCTTAGAATTAGGGCATCTGTCGCTATGCTTAGGACACTCGCTCTAATTTCCCCAAGACTACAAGTGCAAAATTCCATCGACGTCATCGCTGAATATCATTCGTATACCGACATCTACCTTGATTGTGCAACGGTGATCGAAAAAGAACAAGCGGTTGAAAAAGAGCCATTGTATTGGCAAATGCTCGAAGATGCAATGGTTATGCAAGTCCATATTCAGGATAAGTCGGCTTCGTTGTGGAACCATTGCGTATGGAAATTTGGTCACACGCCCACACGCGAAGTATCACTGGAAATGGCAGTCCATTCGGATTCCGACAATCTGTTTCGCCACAAGATCAAGGAGTTTGATGATCCCGCTGCCTTGTTGAATCGGCAGGCCGCCGTGCCATGGCTTGAGATTGCCCTCAGGGGAAAATCCTGGAATACTCTGCCAGTTATGTTGGAATACGGCGCCGATCCCAACCAGCATGCAATCAATGGAGTGACTGTTTGGAAATCTCTATTGGTTGGGAGCCTCCCAATAGGCAAATTTTTCTGGTGCAGTTGGGAGGACTTACGCAAGGTCATATTCGAGTTTATGCGCCACGGTGCCGATATGTCTACATCATCAAGGCTATGGCCAACTACAACGGGGACTACATTTCTCTTCGTAGAGGACACCTAGGTAGCTGGCACGGCGGCAATTAGCGACGCCGTTCGTTTTACAGCAGCGGAAATAGTCAAAATGCTATTTCCAGGCGAAGACACGGACGTCACAATATTTTTTCCTCCGGAGGCTGAGGTTCGCGACATTCCTCAAGTCTTAATCGAGAAGCTACAAGGGAAAAAAGAGTTAAAGTATCTGTACGAGAGTGACAATCCCGATGGCGTCCGGGTTACGTGGCCAAACATTATGAGACGGTGGTAGCAACACAAGGCCTCGATCAAGGAGTAGCGTTCACTTCTTTTAGTTACACGAATGTCCTCACGCTGGCGCGCTAGTCTGATTCTCAGGTTTCCTTTTCCATCTCTCTTTCCATCTCTCTCCGTCGCACATTGCTTCTTTACATGTTCTTTACGAGTAGTAGACGGAACTCCAGCCCGTGCATTACTCTCAAAAGTTAGGAATCGCATATATACATGTAGTTTTCGCTCGGGTTATCTACAGGGCGCGAGGGTCTATACCAATTTCTTCTCGTTTCCGCGATTACTAGCAACTAGATCCACGATGATAGAGCCTGGATGTCCTCGCACATCGTGTTGACTACAGTTTATTCAATCTTCATGTAGTTTAGGCAGCTAGCACAGTTCTAGAACTCGTAAGACTAACTTGCTCTGCTCAGTAGAGGACGGAGGAGTATCTATAGACTTTGTGCGGAACACGAGCTGTCACCGTTCCAGGAACGGACTTCAAGTGCTACGACCAGCCGGTGCTCTAACAATTTAGAAAGCAGGTCCATATAAAAGTAGAGGATTAAACAAGACCCCATATCATTCACGATACCGAAGCACCACTCATCAAGCATGCGGCGCACAAAATTCTTAGTTTTTTATGTAGTTCCGCATGTGTGACACACGCCGCTAATAAAGCACACCCTTCGTACTCCTAACCTCGCCCTCCCACTGCTTAACCACCGTTGTCGCATGCCGAATAGCAACCGCGAGCGCCTTGAATGCACTCTCAGCCCTATGATGATCATTCTCACCCCGTAAACAATCAACATGCAGCGTCGTGCCCGATGCCTGCGCAAAGCTCTGCAAGCAATGTGGAATCATCTCGCAACTCAAATCGCCAATCTTCTCCCGTCTAAGCCCCAAGTCAATGATGCTGAAGGGCCGGTTCGATAAATCGATTACGGCCCGTGATAGCGCTTCGTCGAGGGGTGCGTATGCGTGGCCGAAGCGCGCGAGGCCTGTCGATCCCTGTAGCGCGTTCTTGAAGGCTGTGCCCAGCGCTAGGAAGGTGTCTTCGCTTGTGTGGTGGTCGTCGATGTGTAGGTCGCCGGAGCAGCGTATGCGTAGAGACCAGCCTGCGTGCTTGGCCAGGGCGTGGATCATGTGGTCGAGGAAGCCGATACCCGTGTTTACAGAGATTTCCTGCGATGCGGATTTCTGGGTCGCGTGGTCTTTATCGATCTTCTCGCCTTCGCCATTGAGCTTCGCTTGGTCGTGGGAGGCCCAGAAGTCGCTGTGCTCGTAGGGCGAGAGGTCGCCGCCGTCGAGGTTTATTGAGACTTGGATTTTGGTCTCGTTGGTATCGCGGTTTAATGTGCAGGTGCGCGGCATGGTGACGGTGGTGGGTGAATGGCGGAGATGGTGATTATCTGGGGTGGCTTGGGGGTGGTGGATATTGCAGTTGCGGTTCGTTGTGAGGCGAAGAGTAGTGAAGGTTCAAAAAAAGTGCAGAGCGGATTCGGAGGGGCCTTCCCCACGCCGCCCCACGTTTATGTCATGCCGCCAAGAGATATAGGGCTGAAAAAAGTATCATCGCCAACCACCGAGGCCCCGAACCAAAGTCCACCCTGGCCCCAAAATTTTGATATCGCCGTCACGCCACACGCAGCCATAGACTCGATACAAGAATACTCATAGCACTTCGAGCCGGCTAAAAGAAGCGAGATAACTTTTCCAACATGCCGGGCGCGACACAAGAGCCTGCGCAAGCGCAAACCATGGATCCAACATCCGAGAACATCGAAGACATCGATCCAGCGGTGGATCGCGACAGAATTCGAGTTGTACGTGTAAACAGAACTTGGACTCCCAAACGCACATATCTAACAATTTGTAGTTATCTGGGTCCACGGACACGGCCGCTTCATTCCAGTTTGATGGCGAGGATCACACGCTAGGCAACGCGCTTAGATATATTATCCACAAAAAGTGAGTCCGGGTATTATCGATCTGCCCGTCGAGCTGCATCTGACGTTGTAATAGCCCTGATGTTGAGTTTTGCGGTTACTCGATTCCGCATCCCTCGGAAGCCAAGATGAACTTGCGCATTCAGACATACGGTCAGTCTAGCATGTACTGTGATACGAATACGTAGCTAATAAAAGTCTCAGATGGCGTCAATGTGCACACTGTTCTGGAGAAGGGACTGGAAGACCTGATGGCCATGTGTGATGTTATTGAGCAGAAGTTCACGGTTGCACGAGACGAGTTTATGAACAAAATGGAGGAATAGAGCTCCTGATACATGTGGGGTTTGAAGTACTGCATTTTTGGCGTTCATGGGTAACATGGGCCAATGGCGAACGGAAGGAAATCGTATTGTCTTCAGCTATATACACCAATCGTGGGGTCTGCTTCGCTACTCAATCCTGAGCATGGCGACTCGATTAGTTGCGACCCTACATCCGTAGATTAGTACCCCCAAACTGTGATAGGCAGAGTACATACATACCTCCAAGAAGCCGTGGAGGAAGTTGTTTGGCAGTCTTGCCTTGGGGTCTTCCTCGGTGCGGAAGTACTTGAGCACGTGTGATAGTTGTTTCCAGTAGTTGAGCGTTTCCTGATGCATGTATCAGCACGCATTTCTTTCCGAACGTACACCATGACGTTAATCCGCTTGTGTCGTACCTGGAACTCTTGGTGGCTATTGAACAGCAGCACATCCACCGTCTTTATTTGATTCACGTATCGATGCCGCTCAAACTCCTGCCGCATTTTCGTCCGTAGTGTCGATACGGGAAGGTTTAGCGAGTACATGGTCTGGATCTCGGGAGCCTGTTTTGTTGCAGTTAGCACCTTGCTTCTGCTCATCCGTCTGTGCCTGCTTCCCCGCAATTTCAGGTGTGTATTGTTTTATTCCGGCTCTTCTGTTGCATGTCCAGTTTCCATCCTAAGATCTCCAAGAAGACGACGCCTGGAAGCCGAAATACGACGTACCGACCGCAGCCAGTCCCGGTAGCTGTGAATGACCCTCTTCTTCGCGTCCGTCCAGTTGACCGCTGTGTCCGCGTTAGCCCCGGAGATCCCCAATTCTCGACAAGTGTGTCGACTAACATGAGCGCGTGCGCTGGGCGAGATAGGTGGGGTTGATGACCATTTTGGCGGGATTGCGGAGCTTCAACACGCTCGGAGCGGGTGTTGGAGTGACGATGCGGCTCGGGTGGAGTTGCGCCAAGCCGGACGTTAGCGTGGACTCCACTAGCGTCGCAGTTCGCCAAGTTATATCTGTATCCATGAACTGTTGCCTCCACTATCGCAAACACCAAAAGTCTCTCGCCACCCACTTGGACATTGACCAGAAACCTCACATCACTAGCCATGCCGCCACTCCGCACCGCACGCGGCTCACGAAAGGCCCCGCCGGAAGGCTTCGACGACATCGAGGACACGCTCCTAGAGTTCCAGAACAAGATGAAGGACGCCGAGAACGCATCCCACGAGGGCAAAAAGAAGTACGAGATGACGTGGCCCATTTTCCAAATCACCCATCAGCGCTCGCGCTACATCTACGACCTCTACTACGAGAAGGAAGCCATCAGCAAGCCGCTATACGACTATCTGCTCAAGAACGGATACGCGGACGCCATGTTGATCGCAAAGTGGAAGAAGCAGGGCTACGAGAAGGTGAGTCTAGTTTGCTGAGGTCAGCATTCGGGCGTTGGTTCGGAAGCTCATGTGAGACAGTTATGCTGCACGCGCTGCATCCAGACCAAGGAGACCAACTTCCGATCGACGTGCATTTGCCGTGTACCGCGGGACCAGCTCAAGGAAAACCAGGAGATCCAGTGCGTCAACTGCGGCTGCCGGGGGTGCGCGTCTAGCGACTGAGCGCTGCAACACAAACGCCCCCGAGAAGGGGATCCCACATCGATGTACACTTTTCACTAAACCTGGGCGGACATGAGGATGAATCTTATACCCGCGGCCCCGGGGTCAAGTTTTGCATGCAAGCGCATGGCGCGCAAAAGATTGGACAATGCCTCATGAGCAGGTATAACGCTTCCGTACAATGGCCTTCAGCCGTTGCGGTGAGAGCAGGCGAGCCGGGAAAACGTGAGGCGCGGTCAGATCACGGCAGAGGGTGTGTCTATTGGCCATGATATCCGAATGAAAATGTTAACATGTCTACAGATGATACTGCTTCTGTGAAGGTCCCTGCAACCTGAACGCCTAACTCTCTCCAGGATATACCAGTGAAATAATCGTAACTCATCTAATCGTAAGGGAAAGAACAGAAAAAAAAAAAAGAGGGCAAAGGCTTAGCTCCTTCTTTTTACTCGCACGCTACACCATAAGCCCTGGCGCTTCTGGAGCTGCCACCAGTCGTTGTCTCCTACTCTTCACTACCGAACCGTCGTCGAGAGAGAGAGAGAAGTTTGTCTTACAGAACTCGGTGAACAAAACCTCTCAAACCCATTTCCCCGCCTGAATCCACACCAATTCCGGTGGTCTGGGCCACAAACATGCTATCTCAGCCCCCAAGCTCTTCCTCACCCTAGTGGTAGTAGTAGCACTAGTATTCCCCCGCTTCAACCGAAACGGACTCGCACGATCAACTGGCGAATCTGGGCCCAACCCACACCCTCCCACATATCCAAACCTCGTCTTCTCCTTCTCACCGCCTACGCACTTCGTCGTTGCTGTATACTCTCGATGCTGACCCAGGACTTGCGCCTCTACGAAGCGGCCGTCGTGTATTGGGGTGCTGAATGCTGACTTGTTGACCACTTTATTTCCTTTGTGGCTGCTGTTGGCGGCGGATGGCGTTTCTTTGTTTGGCATGGGGGCAGCTGGTCGGATTGCTCTTTTTCTTCGCCATAGGAATAGGATGAAGATGCATAGTATGCTTAGGCTGATTACTACTGGTATCATTGCGAGACCGACTTTGGTTCCGAGCGGCACTTTGGGCTGGTGCTGTTGCTGTTGTGATGGTTGTTGGAAGGGTTCTACTGCATAGGTGGAGGATGGGCGGGTTGAGGGGATGCGTGGTGGGATGGTCGAGGTTTCTGTTTTGATACCTGATGCTGATGTTGGTGTTGGTGTTGGTGTTGATGTTGGTGTTGATAGGCGACATGGTGATTCTTGAGTTGATATTCTTGAATCCGTCATGGTATCTGTGCGCGGCCAAACATGCGCTCGATTTACGATAGGACTCATGACTCAATCGCGGTGGAGCTGAGAACTGAGAAATATTTTCAAGTTTTCGAATCAATCAATCTTTCACAGCCGGACACCCAGTTTCTAAAGGCGTATCGATTACACATGCTAACGTGGTGTCGTGTCGTGTTTCCTTTTACTGCACACCTGAAACTCTAGGGTGATCTCTTTGTACAATACAATGCATGCACTGCCTACTTGTCTTCGTTCTTTTTCTTTCTTCTTTTTACGAGCATGCACACGCCTTTGCTCGTCGTCTTGCGGACAAACGTACTTGTGAGACGGAAACGGAGATGGATTGGGTAGATGCTGTTTTCGTGGTATAGGTAGTGCGCGCACGACATTATGCTAAAAACGGGAGTGATGGAGGCATTAGTTAGTTGGTTCTTTTGAGCTATGCGGAGCTAAGGGCGGGATGGAAGCAATTAGATTCGTTTTTTTGCACGATAACTTGTTGCAGAACTGTGTTTATTCCCCTTTCTTCTACTTGTACCTCTCTATTTGCTACATCAGAGCTTGTATTTTCCTTTACGCTCACGCTTCTACTCGCTGTCTTTACGATCATACTTTGACCTCTGCTTACTACTTAAGAAGGTTCCATGGCTAAGCTCTGTTTTCGCGAAGTAATTAATTTGTTGGAAGCATTCACTGCTGTGCTGCGGACGGATGGGGTCAGTGCGCATGCGGTTTCAAGACTGCGGGCCGTTACCTATCGATAAGCCGGAAAGCTATTTCTGGTGTACATGTGAGGCTAAGTATTGTCTCTGAGGACGAAGGTTTGTTTGCGCACGGCTTTTGGGAAGGAAGAGAAGGGGATGAGGGGGCTGAAACGTGAGCGAGGGTAAGGGGCGAGGAGGCTGTCTGTTGAGTCAAAGTCTAGGTGAGTTTTCCTAGAAAGAGAAGCGGGAACTTGAAAAGAGAGTTTACAGTAGAGACGGCTGAATAAATTATATGGAGTTGATTTACTTAGAAAATTCGTGCAATGTTGCAGTGAGTTTCCTTGTTTGCTCCACCTTAGTAATGCTCTGATATAAATAGAGCCGCTCTATTTTCGCTACCTTTGCTAATATTATAACGACAGTAGCTTTCAGCACGCTGACCGTCACTATATAGTCCTCAATTCAAGGTTTGTGATTCGTAAAGAACAGCAAGAGCGGATCTGATCATCGCGTATTCGTAACATGACGGGATCTTGTTGTCCGCAAGACCTTTTCAGACCCCAAGTACCAAGTCTACCGGTCTCCGACGCGAGCGCGTAGACAGACGCCTAATGCATATAATATCAATATGTGTCCACGAAGGCATTGCGCCAGCATTCCTTACCCATCATGACTTCCACAAACTCCGCAAAGGCGCCGCTGCTGCCTGTTTCGCAGCCCATGCTTCAGACCATCAACACCCGCGACGAGCACCCTCAGCAGCGCATCGAGTACACCTTGATGATCTCAGCGGTCCTGCTTACCACAATCCAATTCCTTATTCTCTACGGCGTCGACAGCACAACTCCTGTATCTCGAGACAGCCTCTGCGATGCCCTCCTACACCAGCTCGCCCGCGGTCTGCGCATCTCCATTCCTCACAGTTCCCCCACAACGGCCATCCTCTTCATCATCGCACCATACATTGCGCAGCCCGGGCGCATAGTCGCTGCGCGGTACGCAATCCTTGTGGGTCATCTCGTGGGCTCGACGTTGGGTGCGCTGTTGGTCTAATTCCGGGGTCCGGACTCGCGTGGGGATCGGCGGGGAGCGATAACGGCCGCATGCTTTGACTTTCTTCCTAAGGTCTTTGTAGCACGACGCGTAGGGCGCAGAACGTCGATTGAGTGAGTCAGAGGCGAATAGGGTACATATAGGGAATTCTTCAGGCAGAACATAGGCATCTGACAACTCATCAGCGCAATTTGAGCTTCTCGCTCGTTGCCCGCCACCATGGCTCTCACACGCCCCAACCCGCGCTTCTTGACCCGCACAAACCGCATCTTCACCTCCCAAATACGAACATACGCTGCACCAGGCGAAGGCACGATCCCTCCAGCAAAGAAGAAATATGTGCCCACATCTGGCACTTACCCGCTCGGCTTCAAGGCTGGAAGCGCACATGTCGGTGTCAAGCCATCCAATACCCGCTTCGACGACCTCGCCCTCATAGCATCCGACACACCATGCGCCGGTGCCGCCGTCTTCACAACGAACAAGTTCCAGGCCGCGCCAGTGACAGTCAGCAGGGACATGCTGAAGAGGAGAAAAGGCGATGGCATCAGAGCGGTGGTTGTAAACTCAGGATGTGCCAACGCAGTAACGGGGCGCGGCGGCGTCGAGGACGCGATAGCCATGGGCCAAGAGACGGACAAATGTTTCGCACCCGGCAGTAACGACCAAGAAGGAAGTCGCAGCATAGTGATGAGCACCGGCGTCATCGGCCAGCGCCTCCCCATCCAAAAGATAGCCTCCAAGATCCCAACCGCATACGCCAACCTCGGCGACACCCACGACCACTGGCTCGCCACGGCCCGCGCAATCTGCACAACCGACACCTTCCCCAAGCTCCTCTCAAGGACCTTCAGACTTCCCAGTAGTGAACAGGAATACCGCGTAGCAGGCATGACCAAAGGCGCAGGCATGATCCACCCCAACATGGCCACCCTCTTGGGTATAATATGCACCGATGCACCCATCGCCGCGCACCCACTACACCAAGCACTCACCTCCGCCATCACAAAGTCCTTCAACAGTATATCCATCGATGGCGACACATCGACCAACGACACCGTCGCCATGCTCGCCAACGGCGCCGCGGGCGGGGCCCCCATTACCTCAACCAGCGCGCCCGACTTCCCCGCCTTCCAAACCGTGCTCACCGAATTCGCCATCGACCTGGCCAAACTAGTGATTCGAGACGGCGAAGGCGCAACCAAATTCGTCACCATCCGCATCACAAACGCAGCTTCCTACACGGACGCGCACCGCGTCGCATCCACCATCGCGCGCTCGCCGCTCGTCAAAACAGCGCTCTACGGCAAAGACGCAAACTGGGGCCGCATCTTGTGCGCCACGGGCTACGCGGAGGGCGTCGACTCGGTTGTCCCCGAAGAAACGAGCGTCAGCTTCCTGCCGACGGATGGCAGTCCAGAGTTGAAGTTACTGGTCAGGGGCGAGCCCGAGCAGGTGGATGAGCAGCGCGCGGCGAGCATTTTGGAGCATGAGAATTTGGAGATTGTGGTGCGGTTGAGTGAGAGGGAGGGCGCGGAGGCTGTGTTTTGGACTTGTGATTTTAGTCATGAGTATGTTACTATTAATGGGGATTATAGGACGTAGATGGGAAGGCAGGCGGTGCGCGTCGAGGATGAGTGGAAGATGATACCTTTGAATCTAATGGTTCTTCAGCATAAGCTTTGGTTTTTGTCCCTCGTTGTGATGACCTGTCGGTTCTTTAGTTCCTTGTCCGAGAATGATCCCACATCATTGAAACCTACACACATCTGTCGACTTTGGTGTCCTGTGTAATGAAGCAAAGCATGCAAGCAGCCCCTTCCCAAGGTTCATCCCTTTGTTCTTGCACACATTTACAAACACACTATAGCCCAAACCAACATTCAATCTACGGTTCGCGCTATCCGTTCACTTATGCATCACCTATCGGGGCGCTAGATCAAAAGCAAATCCTGCATAACATAACCACCATCGATTTCCTTAGTCCATTTCCCCACAAACGGACACATGTCGGTCAGTCAGTAGTAGTACTAATAGCGTTCCTAGACCCATCTCTACTCCCCAAAATAACACAAGTTAAAATATAACCAAGTCACAATATAGTTAGTCATTGTATTCTAATCAACACAAATACTTTGTCGCGAGGGGGGGGGGGGGG
>ML975545.1:0-15573 GCA_010015605.1 Decorospora gaudefroyi
AAGAAGACAACGACAGCGGACATGGCGGCGGCAGTTCTACCAACATAGTAGCACGCTGGAAACGTCAGAACAACCTTGATTACTACTTCAATTCACCCAATAGTCCTGATCTTTCACCCATAGAAAACTGTTGGCAGGTAATGAAACAACATCTCAAGAAGTTTCCGCACTGGGATGAGTTCGAAACACGAGAATTGGCTGAGGAGGGATGGCAAAAAGTGAGCCAGGACTTCATCAACAGTCGTATCGACAGTATGCCTCGTCGTCTCCAAGATTGCATTGATATGGAGGGAAGATTGACTGGGTATTGACCGAAAACGTGGTCGAAACCCACCCCTGAGGCCTCCTTTTGGCCTACAACCCCCAAAAAACTCGATATAGAGCTTTCTCATACATCTCAATAGCCTCAATCATTGATTTGAGCCCGAAAATGCGATATTACATGATATTTTGGTGGTGCTGTAGTACATTTGATGATGTTGCCCCACATCCGCGGTCGGCGTTATTTTGCTGGGCGCGTGCCTATCATCTGGTATGAACACCAGCACGGCATCTATCGATTCTCTTAGGGATTATGTCGGCTGATAGGAACCATCAATGCCCCTCGCTGCGGATTTGCCCATAGCACACTGTCTTTGTCATACTCCCGACCTCGAATGGCCTGACAGGATACCGGTACTGACAGCGATACTACGCCCGGAACCTGCCGATTGATTGACCTAACCGTGCTGTGACCACCAAGCTACGTAGGTAAATGCTTGGTTCTTCTCTCACTCTAACATTGCACAAGATCTAGCTATGCCAGATACACACGAATACAAGCCTCTCGCTGAGCGCTATATCAGGCTTCTCAAACTTCCCGAGGCTGGTCAGTCTAGCAAGGCGCCTGATGTCGTTGAAGTATCTTTGGACGCCGCACCTCCATACGAGACGGTTTCCTACGTATGGGCGAGCAAAACAAATCCTGCGTCTTCAACTTCTGCTCGGGAACATCAGTCTTGATCACCCCCCACTTTACGTACTACATTTACGCGACTTTTTCCTCATTGCCAGATGGGCTACCTTTGGGTTGACCAGGTAAGGCAACTATCTATGGAAACACATGAAGATCTCGCACTAACTCATTTGTCACACTGACAGTTGTGTATCGACGAGACTAGTATCCCTGATCGCAACCAGCAAGTAGCTCTTATGGGCGAGATCTACAACAAGTGTCAACGAGTGTTGATCTGGCTGGGTCAAAGCGTGCACGACTCCGAGTACATGTCGTATTACTTTGGGCCTTTCCGCCTTGGAATTCCAGCAGCAGATAAGACAAACGCCCTCTTCAGCATCTCGTCTAGGACAATATGATCTACAAACTCTTGTGCACTTGCTAGCACTACCGTGGTTTAGCAGGGCTTGGGTTGTACAAGGAGCCGTGTTGCCCACTACTGCTTCATGCTTCCTTGGCCCGTTTAATTTCTCCTTGGAATATCTATGGGCTGTCGTAGCCCACTGCAGAAGCGCAGAGCGGTACCCTACACAAAGCAACTACGTCAACTTACGGCATCTTCCGGGATACCTAGTTCTGAATGAGGTTATGCGCCTGCGCAACCAAGAGCAGTTCCGGAGTAAGATGGCCCACAGCGAGGCTATCTGTTTCTACCATTCGCTCTCCATCTTCGCTCCTCGGTGCGGGATATCAAGCCAGCATGGTATCATCTTCGCTTTCCTGGGGCTACAGCGAGATCCACGTGTGCGCATCGTACCGGACTACAATATGGACTGGAACATCGTACCTTCAATAGCCACGAGCTCGGTTGTTGAAGCCACGGAAAGTTTGAACTTATTTGGTGTGCTTCATCGAAAAGATGACGGCATAAGTCGGTGGCGATCCTGCCATCATGGGTGCCAGACTGGTCGAGAACACCGGAAGCTGAACCTATAGTGTTTCCTAGGAGTTGGATATACTTCGACTCTTCTGGGATGCGTCACAAAGCCAAGAAAAGGACCGGCCTTTCCGCATCGCATCTAGTGGTTACAGGAAAGATTGTCAATCAAGTGACTTGCAAGCTTGCTTTCACTCAGGGCCTCGCAGAGCCCCTTGCCAACCGTTATGGATGGGATGTTTGTTCTTACCTCAACATACCACACCTACATGATCTTCTAAGACAGATATGGCCACAAGACAAAAACACCCCGTCAACAACGCGTCTCTTGAAAGTAGACTTAGCCGACGGCTCCTTCACCCTAAACCAAAAGCTACGACAGCACTGCGCTGAAGGTCTATCATCTTCTGACATAAGCGAGCTAATCACAACCTACCAAAAAATTTCACATACTCCAAAAGAGCAAGACGCCATGCCAACGCAGCGCTCCAAGCACATTGATGATTTGGGCAATAGACCCACCAGACTTTGCGACCATGCTCGCGTAGCCGGGGGGCGAGAGCTTATAGTGGGGTACGGTTGGAGGCTCGGGCTTGCACATCGATCCGTTTGCGAGGGCGACTTGATTTGTATCGTGCATGGCTCCGAGGTTCCGCTCGTATTACGCCGGCTGACAAGTGGATACTATCGTTTGATGGGCCAGTGCTACTTCGAAGGCGCCATGCGCGGCGAAGAAGTAACCTGGGACGAGGCGAGCGCAGATGAATTTGTATTAGTGTAAGCAGAGCTCGTTCGGATTCTTCATCAACCAAGGAGGAATAGAGCTATGGTTGAATGGCGCAACCTATGTATTATCCCTTACTTCATCGTCCCACACCACTGCGGAAAACTCTCTGGTTCCCACTCCCTCCCCCTCGTTGCCTCAAACTCGCCCTTCTCATCCGTTCGATATACAAACCTCGGTTTCCTCACATATCTCCTCAGATAACCTTCCATAAATTCATACCCCTCCAGCTCAATTAGAAGCGGTAGCTGCTGATGATCCAGCTCCAGATACAGGTATCTCGTTAAATTGCTCAGTAGCCACGAAGAAACAGACCAGAGGCCTGGTTTGCTGGTCTTGTAGTAGGTGATGTGGTAGATCAGTGCGTCGAGATAAGTAATGAGATTCGGGAAGAGAATAGGCTGCGGATGGTTTTCACTTCTGCCCCGCGGGAATCCTGGGAAGAAGATGGCGTTGGGGTGCACGCTTCGAGGCGGCGCGTTCGGCACTTTCGTATCTGGATGTACACGAGGCCCATACCACCACCCGTTATCCCGGTGCATGGCTGGATGCCAACTTTCTTCGACCAAGATAGGCTGCCAAGAGTATATGTCGGGGACTTGGATGGCGGCGTAACTATCGACATCGATGTGGTATGTGGTTTCGAACCATAAAGCCAGGTAATAGAACTCGTTCTCGTTCTCGGGTCGTATTCGTTGAAGCACGAGATCTGCGTCGCATTTAGATACTCGGTCATGCCCGAACGGCCTTTCTGGATCTGGCTCGTCGATTTTCCATATTCCAGTGGCTAATAGATCCGAACCGATGGCGTTCAGCATATTATCCCGGATGAGAATTTCGCATATATCTGTCATGGTTCCGAGAGAACCCATCCATCGCTGTGCTGCGCATCCGACGAGTAAGAAGGGGTGGTGATGTGAGGCTAGGACGTCGAGGACGTGGTCAAGGCTGCCCTTCAAGGTTGCGACCGATTGCAACACCAGGGGATTGGCGGTTTCTGCCTCGGTACGGTCCATTGTGTGATTCATATTTGATGAAATGTATGAGCCAGGGGGTGATTGGGATAATAGAAGAGTGAGTGAAGTCGTGCGTTTTAAGTAGGAGTTCCTGCTTGATGGGCCTTAGCTTCAGTCTGTTGAGAAGGAACGATCTGATGTATAGCGACAGTAGCGATACAGGCTTTTGGTAGTAGTAATTAGCTAGAGAGGCCATCGCTACCAGTCTATAGCATCGACCACGTCCACGACTACGTTGGTTGCTTGTTTTTTGCCATCTCCAAATTCGGCTATGTTCTCTAACAAGTCTCGCGATACGTCGTCGGTGCCATCTCGAATAGCAGGATGGACGGAAGTCCACTGCCAAGTCTCAAACCGGCCGTTTATATGGCTTTGGAAGCATAGACGCCGTGATGCTGTGACTCATACTAAAGGATCCAAGCGCAACAAGCGATCATGGCGTGCTAGTTGAGTTACCAACACTGCTCAAAATGTTTCCCAGCTCTGGCTCAAAAAGAATCGGGTCCGGGGCGGGACCAAAGCTGCTCCGACGAATACCTAGGAAGCGTTCCGATGCTGTCTTACAAGGCGGCTGAATACAGTGCCTCGTTTGTCGAAAGCCCGTCAGCGGCCCAACACCCCGACTACCTAACACACACTGCAGCAACAAAACCACATCTCACGACCCCAAAGCCTTGTAAGCAACTTAACCCATAACCAAAAAAGGCAACACATACAGACGGCGAGGCCGAGGCCCAAATCTCGAATACGAAACTCATCCTATACACAAAGCCGTTTTACGAACAGGCTTCACCCAGAAACAGGAAGGTCGCGCATGCGCAGCCCCCGGCACATCCACTCAGATCATCTGCACAGCAGATCTCGCCCCTTCGAAGCACTTTCCAGAAGCCGGCTCGCATATTGCGGGGGAGACTAAGAATAGGTACTTGGGTTCGCCCGTTGGCGCAACGTGGGCTCGCTTAATTTGGGTAAATGTATATAGTGCGTGGTCGAGAGCGAGCGGGTGACAATTATGAAGAGATTAAGTAAAGAGACTTCGAAAATGGATTAGTGGCGATATAGTGGCAAGACCGTTTACCGTTTACCTATCTGCTTTTTTCCCGGGGATGGGGTATGGTGGTGGCTGGGAGGGCCGTGTTTGGGGGGGTATATAAAGGTGCGAAGATGCGAAATATATCTGATATATTCTATCTACCTACTTACTTACTTACCTACCTACCTAACACACTTCCATTACCGATTGCTATAGCTTCTGCAACTGTCCAAGCAGAAGCAACATTAAACCCATCCATCCATCCGTCCAACCATCCAACCAACCAACCCCCCTGACAGTTGCACACCATGCGCTCCCTCCTCTCCGCCCTGACCCTCCTCCCCCTCGCCCTCGCCGCACCCCCCACCTCCCCCACAATAACGCGCCTCGTCTTCTCGGGCAACGGCTGCCCCAACAACAGCGGGTCCGTCAAGTCTCACACAGCCACACTCGGCGACTACGCCGGCGTCTCCTTTACCCAGCTCAAGGGGGACTCGACATCCAACTGCGCCGTGCACATCCAATCGTCCGGCGGCAGCTCAGGGTGGCAGGTAGCCGTGCGCGAGATTACGTACGTGGGCGATGTGAATCTGCGAGGCAATAGCGAGTTGGATACGTATACGCAAGTTTTTTGGAGTGAGAATGCGGGGAATACGGTATGTTTACTTCCACTTCCCTTTTTTTTTTCCCTGTTTCCCAATTGTTGCTTATGTTTGTTCTTTGCAATGCGAGTAAAAAAAAAAGCTAATTGATATAATTTCACAGGGCACACTGACCGGCGGACTGACTTGCGCGGGCCCCGAAATCAAAGACTACGTCACGGTTCGAAGCAGCACAGCGGACCTCAAGTGGTCGAGGTGCACGGGGTCAGATGGCAATCCTGGGATTTTGAATGTCAACTTCCGGCCGGTGATTCAGGGCGATTTTGGTACCTATGATTTCAAGCATGCGGGTTGGCACTTGGTATGGCGGAGGTGCTAGGCATGCTGCTTTGCTGCCGTATTGAGGGGGGTCGGGGGCTGGAGTTTGGGCGGACATGGTGTAATTGCATGGCGTTTTCTTTGATGCTGGCTGTAGTTGAAGGTGAAGGTGGGAGGGAAGCGTAGAAGATATATATGTATATACGAGTCTATTCATTTTCAGAGTTATGATTGTAGTTATACTACCGTAGTGACAACATTGCATTCTAATCTTCCTGTCTCTGTTGTCTATGCTCTAGATCACAAAAGTACACAAAACCCGTAGTTAGAACATAAGCTTGCACGCGTTACATAACTCAACGTACAGTATGTCCTCGTTACGGGTACGTAAATACGACGGGCAATGGATAGGGTGGGTGTGTGGCGTCTTGTCTGCGTATCAGTTGTTTAAGTTTCCAAACACTGTGAACGAGTAGCTCTGCGAACGTACAAGAAAGGCGTTATTGTGGCGTTGTTTAGATTGATTCGCGTCCATTTCATATAGCTTTCATATCGTACAAGCGCCGAGATGCGCCATGCTAAAAGAGGCCGATGTAAATGCAATCCAAGAGAGGTACCAAAAAAAGAGGAAATAGATGCTAGCCATGCCCAGGACAGGAGAATGCAAGAAAATGCCAAAAGACAAGAGCTAGATGGTAAGCCGAATTCCCCTCTCTTCCGCGGTCCGTACCAAAAAAGTCCGCCTAGGCTTCCCAAGGACGCATAAAGAGCGCCAAATGCTTCATCGGATCATGAAAAAAATCACGGGTATACAAAGCGCACCAGCCTACATCCCTCCCTCTTCCCACGGTTTCGCAAAAGAAACACCAACCTTACATCGTCTTCCTGACACGTCTCCGTTTCCTTCCGCTATCCACCTCGACACTCGCACTCACCGTATCGCGCGCACTCCTGGGTGTAGAAAAGCGCTCACGGATATGGTCACGGAGAATCTTCTTCGTCTTGTCGCGCTTGAGCTGGCGCTCCTCATCTGGATCCACAAAGCGATGCACAGTGCGATGGTCACGGATACGCTCTTCCTTATCGTGCTTGCCCTCCTTCTCCGTCTTGGGCCAAGGGAAGCCATAGAGTTTAGAATGGCGTTCGCACCGCGGGCATTCTTTGCGCGTGTTGTAGCCGTCTTGTTGTACAAAGTCCATGTCGCACGTTTGGCAGTTGACCCATTTAGAGTACTTGGCAGAAAGAAGGGCACTCGACGTCATGTAATCGCCTGGCTTCCGCGTGTTCACTACGTACTCCGCTTCATCACCGTCGATAGTAATCGGCGTTCCGATGCGGTTCTGCGCGTCGAAACGCGACTTGGAGCGTGTGGTGCGTATAATCGGTCGTGGCTTGCGCTTGACAATCTGCTGGTTCTCATCGTCAAATTCGAAGCTCGAAGAAAGTTCGCTTAGATCGGACATGTAATCGTCGTCGTCTGCAGGCGGGGAGAGCCACGGGGCGTTTACCGTTGTCGTGGTGATTTCTTCCTTCACTAGGGCCACTCCTAGTGCTGGGCGTTCCTGGATGACGAGTGGATCGACTTTCTCTTTCAAATTGCTGCTGTCCAAAGCGTGTTCTTCATCGATCGATGTGGCATCTGTTGAATGCGATGACTTTGGTGAAGCGGCTGCTATTGATGAAGCGGCTGCTAGTGATGATTGCGGGGATGCATCTCGTGATGAGCTGGTTTCAGCCATATTCACCGAGAGCAGACCGTCGCGCTGCTGATTTCGGATTTCGCGAGATATCTGTGGAGATGGGACCAGATTTGTAGCAGGATCTTCGATGCTCGAAACCGGGACTTCTTGTCGCAATGACGATGTACTGTGCGCCTTCTTGAGGGTGGTCTCGCGGAGTAGGCTCGATGTGCGCTGCTTGGTTGGCGAGATAGTTTGCTCGAGTCTGGCTCGCTTGGATGTGGGCGTTGAGTTGGGCGAGACATCTCGATCTGTTGACTCATCTCGCTGCCTCTTTCTGGAAGCCTGAGTGTTCTCGGAGATGACGTCCTGAGCATCCTCTTGACCAGCAGTCTTAGCATCCATGTTCTCGTCCTCCTCGTCGCTATGTTCGACCCGCTTCATAGGCGCCCATCCATTCTGTTGCAGGCCTTCGCACGTGTTGCAGAGACATTCTTCGTTGTCGTCGCCGAAATAATCCTCGCCGTACGAAACCGTGATTTCCTCACCCTCGCCGATAGGCTTCACCGCGACAATCTGCATTCCATCGTAGCCCTTTGTTGTGAGTTTTGCGTTCGCATCGCAATCGTGATTGGCGAATCGCGCAGGTCCCAGGAATAGCGAGCGTGTCTTCTTTCTGCTCGAAATGACTAGACTGAAGTCCTTGCGCGCCAACTCCAACGTCTTCTCTTGCTCTTCTGTCATAGCCACTTGCACTCCGGTCAGGTACTTGATCTCCTCGCGGGGGTTGATGTCACGTCGTGCTGTTATTGAGGCCTCATGGTCGGTAATTGTGTAGCGGTTCGTCGTGGTGACCTCGAAAGGGCAGTCCGGCATGTAGATGTTGACGTATCTCCGGAGGTGCCGCTTGAATTGATCTTGGTCGCGCTCGTCCTTGAGACTGGCCACGAATTTGCGCAAACCCGGTAACTGTAGCAGCTTCTGCACGGCCGCCGTAGGGTCCTTGTCCCAAATAACGTGTTCACGGACGACGTTGGCGATGTCCTCTTCGTGCAGGCCTCGCGAACCGGTGAATCGGCCTCCTCTGTTCTTCCTGATGATAGACCAGAAAAACAGCTTGTCACACAGAGCATCCGTGATGATATCGTCAAATGTCGCGAGCTTGTCGAGTGTGAGTTTCTTGGAAGGCGCCATGATTGCGCAGTTGTCCGTGATATTAGATACTGGGGGAAGTCGCGCGATCCACCGTCGGTCGTGTAGATCGTAATGCGTTGTGGGTTTGCGCAGTTGTCAGGGTATTAGATACTGGTTAAAGTCGCGCGGTCAACCGTCGGTCGTGCAGATCGTAAGGCGTCGTGGGTTTGCGCAATTAAAAGGGAGGTTGGGCAAGGAGGACCAATGGGCTGACGAAGTTATGCCTGCAGAAAAGGAAAGAGCGACCCATTCACTTAATAGAGAACACAATAACGGCACCAAAGAAGGAAGGAACGACCAAACAGACAATAGCAACGCGACGAAAAAGAAGGAAAGAGGGACGGGCGCCGCACGGGAGACGGCAAACACAATAGCGGTCCGATAGTACGGAGTACACGGTCAGCGGAGCGGGAACAAGGCTGGGCTGGATTGGTATCACTGTGACCCATGCGCAGCGCGGAGTGAAGGGATGCGTAAGCGAAAGTAACTTAGGCTAACAGCTTCCTAAGGTACGGCGGCTGAGCAGAAAGGCTCGGCGCTGGACAACTTCAATGCGACACCTGCAACTGCATACCGGCGCACTACCAGCACAATACCAGCACACACGGCGTGTCACGAGGCGACTGGACGATTCAGTGTAGTGCGCGCACGATGATCCAATTAAAGGCATGTGGGAGGTGCATTTTCGCGACAGTGCGGTGACTGACAGGACGATTCTAGACCCTCGTCAACTGCATCGACAACTCGGGCGCTGCAATCGTCGAATGCGTAAACGTCTTGCGATCGAAGCGCCCCGCGAAAGTCGGTATGTTCTTGTTCTTCACACTACAACATATGGCGTAGGGAGACGGGGGGTTAATGGGTAGTAGGCGATCGCATAGTAGTGGTGGTGAAGAAACAGAGAAATTTCGGCCCGGAAACCGGCAACAGCGTCTCCATTAGCGCAGCGAACAAGGTCCGACGAGGCGATGTACGACACGCGGTGGTAGTGCGGACGGCGAAGAAGTGGCAGCGAGCGGATGGCAGTGTGGTCAAGTTTGACGATAATGCCTGTGTTCTGATCAACAAGGCTGGGGAGCCCATTGGGTCGAGAGTCAGTGGGGTTGTGGCGGCGGAATTGAGGCAGAAGCAGTGGTCGAAGATATTGTCGCTGGCACCGATGCACGTATAGAAGGGAGACAGAGGATGGAAGATGGACTGAGATGATGCATTTTCTGGAGTCTATGGAGCGCTGGAGTGTAACATGTGTGCATGCACTAGATCATACCCACGGGTATCGAAACACCACTTTTCCTGAACGCCTCGCAATACATGTCATGAGATGGAACGCCCGCCAAATGCTTACAATATCGTAGTCCTCCTAGTTGTTATCCGATGGTCGTGAGACGGCACCGCATCCGGCGCATACGTAGTAAAGTGCCTGGACATGATTAGGCAAGCTTGACAGTACTTGCGAAAAACTCACCATGCCCGTCTCGGCAGTCCGCTGCTGAGACTGGAAGAAGACAGCCTCGTTCTCGCCACATTCCGTGCAGTGCTTCTGGACGCGCGGTAACTAGACGCAGCTACAGTCAGCGAGCACGCTCAAGAGCAAGCAAGCAACTGTACAGTGGGAATGTTTTCAGGACTGCGGTTCATCCCACATGTCCTCATCATAGTCCTCGTCATAGTCCTCGAATCTCTCCTCCTCTTCCCGCATCTCCTGCTGGGGACGTTCTGCTTGCGGGTCCTCGTCCTCAGCCTCCAGCACAAAGCCGGGCGCCGAGTGCTCGCCGCACTCCTGACACATGATGGGCATGGCACACATGGTGCAGCAGGGCATCTCCTCGGAAAGGGCGGCTTGGGCAGCTTGCGCATCAGAGAGGGAGAGACCAACCGTGGGATCCTGGGCAACCTCCGCTGTGACACCAGCTGTAGCTCCGACTGTGGACGCGATTTCGTGGCGCATGACGCAGGACGAGGGTGCTTCTTCGGTGAAGGAACATGTGCGACAGGCGAAGAGCAGTTTGTTCTCCGATTTGTCTTCGCGGGGAAAAAGCAGGTTCGAGCTGCTTCTGGTTAGCTTTTGATGTTTGCGAGAACAAGGCGACTCACCACTCTGAACAGAAACGGAAGAGGATGGGCTCCTTTCCACCCTTGGCGCCACCCATCTGTGCTGCTGGCGATGACATGGCGATGGTGAATTATTATTTTCCGGATGTAGAGGGTCGCAATGCTGGTGGGAGTAATGCGAGGGGTGCGGTCGCGATATTCGTATTGTGGCGCGGTTGTTGATTCCAGATGCGTGCTGAAAGAGAGTGATGAAAGAATGAGAGTCAGGGCATGGAAGTAGATAGGTACCGGTAGCTAGGTAGGCGCTTTGGCTTTGTTCGGAAGGCACCCCCGCATTATTGAACTCGCGCCCGATCGCCTCCACCGCTTCCACATGACCTCGAGACGTCGCCTTGCGCCAGCAGATCTTCTCAACAGGTTTTGCTGTGCTTACGGCAGGCTCTACTACGCTCGCACTCCATCCACAACAAGTTCACAGACACACCACCAGCAACAATGGTAAGCTCTTGCGCCAGTTGACATGCACCACGCACGCAGAATGCTCACATATCACAGTCGTCCGCCGAAACTGGGCTCCCCGAAGGCTGGGAGGTGCGCCGCTCCAACACGAAAAACCTACCATACTACTTCCACGCCCAGACCAAGGACTCGCGATGGGAACCACCGGCGGGGACAGACCCGGATAAGCTGAAGGCGTATATGGCCGCCAACCACAGCTCCAAAGGTGTCGCACCCGCTGCCTTTGCGCCAACAGAGGGCAAGATTCGGTGCGCCCATCTCCTCGTCAAGCATCGCGATAGCAGGCGTCCAGCCAGTTGGCGAGAACCCAAGATCACGCGCTCGGTCGAAGAAGCCCGGAGTATGATCAAAGAGTTCCAGGAGAAGATCCGGGCCTACGAGGAGGACCCGGGACAACCCAATGCCCAGTCGCTATCAGAGCTGGCAATGTTTGAGTCGGACTGTAGCAGCGCCCGGAAGGGAGGTGATTTGTGAGTATCGGGTGGAATTGGTATACCGGACCCGCACTGATATAAGCAGGGGCTTCTTTGGTAAGGGCGACATGCAGAAAGAGTTCGAGAATGCTGCTTTTGCCCTCGAAAAGGGCCAGGTTAGCGAACCGGTCGAGACTGCATCGGGGGTGCACTTGATTCAAAGGTGGGATGATGTGCACACGTGTTGACATGATGCTAATCATATGCAACACAGGCTAGAATAGTCGGACGACCGTCCAGCCCCGCAGTAGAGAGGCTAAGCGCGATTACCGTGGTGAGGTGAGAGATTCGCTGGGACGTGTGCAGGCTATGCTTGAAAAGACCAAGGCTGGGATTGTGGCTCAAATGCTTGGATGGAGGAGTCACACAACACGCTCAAAGACGATGGTACGACTTGTAATTCTACAACAGCGTAGATGCATGTGAGAGAGGTCATAGCAGGTGCAGGGCAATCGAAACATGATGTTCATGTCAGCTTGTCGCCTGTCTGTATCCATGATTGTGCTACTCCCAGCGATCATTCGGTGGCATGGTTAGGGACCGTATGGCGTCTACGCGTGCTGACGACAAGCAGACCACAATCGAGCGTTGGGGCAGCGATGCGAGGTTTGTGGGGCCGGAACCAGAGGGAAAAGTTGGAGAAGGTCGCACTCGGCCGCCCAGCCAAGGGTAAACCAGATTCATCTCAGCTTTTCTATATCATACGTGGCCCAACAACGCAATCTTCCTGGAACCCGTTGCTCTACAAAGTACACTTTTTCGTGTCCTACATCGCATCAGCTACCGTGTACTACTGTGCAGAGGCTAGCGGCCATAGTAAGTAGATGCGCCCCGACTCGAAACAATACGACTGACCGTGTCCTCAGATCACGACTCGAAACAATACGACGGACCGTGTGCTCAGATCACGACTCTGGACATCGCGTCGCACAGGACTGCACCCATCCCAGACGTTTCAGCTTGGCTGCGGCTGTTTTCGGCATTCCGAGACGCTACGCCTTGCCCAACCCAGTTCCGGTTCCGGCTCTGGTTCCGGCGCGTTCCAACGGGCCTATGACGTAGCCGGTAAGAGCCCGCTGCCCGTAATTTTCCACCTCAGCCCACCTCTCATCACCTGGTCGCGCAATATCTCTGCATGTTCTAGCCCTCCGTAAACGGGGCTAAGAATATCTGTGGCTTGCTGCCTAGATGTGCATTTTTGTTTTGGGCCCATGGTGCAGCGCCACGCTGCTGTTGCACGCCTGTTCCGGGGCTGACTAACCGCAGAGCAATTGCGCCTTCACCGCACACGGCACTCGCTGCCCCCCTCGCAATTTCCTGGCCTTGTGTGAATTGACGTAGCTGCCCCGTCAGGCTATATGGGAAAGTGCCACGGGCCTTGGATCTCATCAGCAACCGCCTGCAGAGTGCCAGTGCCCACAAACCCGTAGGTGACCCCTGCCGACTCCACAACCCATTCCTGTTTACTCCGCTAAGACTTCTCGATCACCAGCTGCGCCCACGATCCTTTT
The DNA here is from genome assembly GCA_010015605.1 of Decorospora gaudefroyi. Lineage (NCBI taxonomy): Eukaryota > Fungi > Ascomycota > Dothideomycetes > Pleosporales > Pleosporaceae > Decorospora > Decorospora gaudefroyi. The sequence continues at coordinate 13,053 of ML975545.1, forward strand.
ACCCTGCCCCCTCCATATCTTACACACCCACACGGTGTCTAGAAGCTTCTGCCCTTCTCTACAAATACCAGTCACGCTCCTTTGACCATCAAGACTCAAAATCCTGCCACGCCAATACACCACCGATAAGCTCACCCCAACCTCCACTCTCCTTCGAGCATCCAACACACAGACCTACTCGACATACCTCGCTCCACCATGGCTACTCCCGCACCATCTCCCAATCCTATCTACCACGACCCGACTCAGACTCGCCGACGTAGCTCCAGCCGCAGGAGTGTCGCTTCCCTCTCCAGGTCTGCCTCTCACTTTGAGTCGGCTCGCACCGCCTGTCCCAAGGACGGCGATGCCTTTAGTTACAACCCCGCTCACCTGCGCAACTGGTATGTCCCGCAGGAGCTCTGGGATCGTCTGTCTGCGCCGGTCCAATCGAGCTTGGCTGCTGTGCAGCATGCTGGTGCAGCTGTTCTGACTGGTAAGTCCTACTATCTCTCGTGTAATCTAAGCGCCTTCTCCAATTGGCTAGCTGGTGCGCGATATACGTGCCTGCCACTTGGACATGTCCACGTACTGGTATGAGCAAATCCTAACCATATACAGGGTTTGAGCGCCTCGAAAAGCACACCGAGAACTTCGACGTCAGCCGTGCGGATGGCAAGGCCCCAATTGAGGAGCTCCTGGTCCAGTTAGACGATCTTCCACCTGCAAGGTTCCGCACAGTCAGCAATGCTGGAAGTGTGTTTCATTCTGACACCTCTTCGCCTCCTACGAATGCTTCTTCGGCTTCTGAGTCAGGTTGCCCTTCTCCTGTTATGTCATCGACTCCCATGTCTCAGGTCGCGTCTCCTGCCTCGCCCATCTGCCTAGGTCCTCCTGAGCTCTCCGATAACATGAATCGTGGCCGCGAGCGTTCCTTCTCCACGCCGCTCCAACCGCATGATGCTTACTACGCCACGGAGCTGTCGCACCTGCGCACCGAGGCCCTACCCCGTCTCCGCCACAAGTCTTACAAGGTAGACACGGAGTGGTACGAGGCCAAGCGCCAACAGCAAATGACCGAAGCCGACATCAACGCTTTCGAGGCGTTCTGGCGCGAGAAGAAGCTCAAAATTACGGCCCTTAACGAGCAGGGCAAGCGCCTTGCATCCGCCGTCGGTCTTGCTAACACCGGACTGGGCTGGTGTGCTCCTTAGAGGCTAGTGAGGTGGATTCCTGGTTTCTCGAAATGGTTCACTGAGTACATCAGTCACGCGACATGGAGGTGCATTCATTGATGCCGCCTGTCTGCAACCATGAACTTTTTTTCTTGTCTTTTTCCTTGGAATCCCGTTTCCTGTTTTCATTTCCTGTCGGTTTATAAGCGAGGAGTTGGTCGGCATTTACTGCGTTTGGAAGCATCTACATGGGAGATTCGACAACACTGGATCTACACCTGGGCTGGAGCCGGCGCCTATGAATAGAGTTCATACTCGCCCGCCTACCCAATTTGGCGATTCCACGAGACATGCGTTATGTTTTTGGCGGCTGCCATGGGATTACCCTTTACTGCTTCGGCAGTCTCATACCTCGACTGCGCGTACCCTTGACGTATGGTTAGGTCAGATAGCGAATGATGATATCTACATAAAAGTTTCTCAGTGCAATATCATTATTCCCTACCAGCGCTGCACGTTGCGTTGATCATTGGGCTGCTCCGAGGACTGTCGTCTGGCTTGAATTATATTGCGGTGCCCGACGCTGGCCGTAAGGAGCCGGACGTGCATGTAGCCTAACGCGTACAACGTGAAAGTCTTATCTCTTCTCAACTACCGCCTCGAGGCTGACAAGGCTGCATGGAGATGATCATATGCACAGCAGGGTACCTACCTAGTGAAAAGAGACGTTTTTTGACGTTGACTTTAATCGCACAGCAAAATGCTTACGCTACGTTGCAGCTGCCTGCATCCAACTCAGCCCGAACCCACGCCACGCCACCCTTGCCCTCCAGCGGCGCAGATCTGCGTGTCTCATTTTTCCAAGTTTTATGTGACCGTAAGCAAAGCCCTGAAACCAGTTTCTGGAAATAACAATAATGGATAACGTCCATCCACCCGTAACGGAACAACCGCCGTAACGGAACGAACCACAGGTACTTTGACTTTAATGCGATAGAAAGCTTGCGCGCGCCTTCTTTCTAGCGATGTTTTTCTCGATTGCTATACTAAGGCTACTTCTGAACTTCTACAATCCTAGCAATACAAAAATTACGCTCGCGTAGACGCCTTCCCGCCTAACGCGCGAAGAGACTGTCTTTATAGCGAAAACGAGCCTTGCCTACTACAGGGCCGCCACACAGCATTTACTAACGTCGCAACCTAAGTTACACAACACTCTTATCTAAGCCTAGGAATCTAAGTTAATAGCATTAATAATAATTTCCAGTTCGCTGCAGAGCTGCAAGTATCGCTCTGTTTATGCGGAGTCCTACCCCCTGTCGGTACTTCAGCTCTCCACTAACCAATCAAAGCGATCGCTGATTCTC
>ML975546.1:0-15353 GCA_010015605.1 Decorospora gaudefroyi
TAATATAAAATATATAGAAGTATAGACAACCTATAAGGTAACTACAACCTAACTCTAACCTAAGCTTCTACTACTCTAACTAAACTATAGCTCTAACACTATAATAACTCTAACCTAACTCTAACCTACGCGCTAAGTAACTCTAACCTAACCCTAACCTAAGCTTAGGCTACCTCTAACCTAACTATAACCTAATAGTAGGTTAACCTAACCTATTTACTACTATACACGCCTTATAACCTTAGTATATTAGTAAATAGAGATTGTATTATAGACAAAGCTATAGTTATCTAGCGACTTATCTCTATTAAGGTAGTAGTAGAGTATAGTAAGAGTGTAAAATTAGTATTTAGTAGTCTAGCAAGTAATAGAATAATAATAATCTTATTAACTATTCCTCTTAATCTATGTTAACGTCTATCCCTGCGTAACAGGACGTTATATACACGCCCTAGCATAACAAACTTAATATTAGGTTAGAAGAATAGATGTTCTTAGAATAGTAGCCTTAAGTTACAAAGTTAATTCTCTTTAACGTCTTTTAAAAATAGGTTCTGCTTACTATGTAATAAGATAGTTTAGAATAAGCGTTCCGCGACCGCCTTGCTTTAGCTAGCGGTAGGTGCGTTAAACATATATATTCTATTAAAATTAAGTTAGCTTACAGCTTATTATACTATTTTGCTATCCTAAGCACTGCGCTTGAGCTTGAGAGGTTGTTGTGCGTCTATGCTAAATGCAAGACCGCCTGCTAGAAGTGCTAGATAAGGACCCGCACACCTAGCTTAAAGCAGCTTAGCTGTAGTCAATCGCTGCTGACACTAGATCTCTGGCTGTGTAGCTGTGTAGCTGTACAGCGCTTTGCCAAGCGCTCTAGGACACCCGAAAACCGGCTCAGAATAGGAGTAGAGCTAGAATTGAAGGCCCCCGGCGTTTAGCTCGTGTCAACAAACACACCCAGCATCGAAACCGCAATCATCTTCCGATACAGCCATCGTGCAACTTCAGATGCAGTGTAATACACGTTTATAGCTAATACGAAAGCTTGCATGCCATAGAGACAAACCGTCGCGCCACCCTCTAGCTCCGCAGACCCGCCGTTAATCTCTCGTCCGACCTATTACGCCCTCGTCCTTCTCGAGCACATCGCAACCAATACATACACGCATAGTATAGAATACCAAGATCTGAGACTAGGCTTCAGCAAGTGGAGTGAGTGTTACTGGGAGAACGTCGTCGTTGCAAGCAGGTACGAAGGTGGAAGGGTTTGCATATCTTGGGAATACAGCTATCGTACGGTCATACAACGAAAGGCTTGTTGCATGAGCACTGCAATCATTAGGGGCGTGGTAAGGTGCTTTGGTTTGATATTTGAGGGTGATGAGGAGTCTGGATGTTGATGCTTATAAGCGCTGGTGAGGGTAGAGTAGAGATCCGACGGTAGCTATGCTTAGTAAGGTGCTACGCTATCTAAGGCTGCATGCCGTCTTGTCATCGATAATGGCCCTTCTATGTCTTCGCAATGCCATCCAATCCGGACATCCATGGCAAGGGTGTGGCCGGTGCGGGTCAGCCATCCTCCCTGCTAGCGGTGGCAAGTTCAAAGTCGACGTGCGACTTTCCATTCGACAGGATCGATCAAGCACGGCCGCAAGCAATCGATACGGTCGTCTCGCGCTTGCAGGATCTCCTCGATGAAAACAGTAAATTTATGACTAACGGATGCCAAGATCTTCGATATCACAACCCAACTGTTGAAAATAACACAATACTGCATCAGCAATTTCCCTCTCAATGCATGCCTGCTCCTCCGTGAGTTTCATGTACCGTTCAAGCTCTTCATAAACCCCGGCTACAGATATACTCTCTAGCAAGTTTACTAGCTTCGCAATGTTCAATCTCATCTCCCTTTGAACTGCGAGTAGGGCCTTGTCCCCAGTGCTTAGGCCCAGCAAGCCTTGCGCTTTCTGGTAAACTTGAGTAGAGTCTTTGATCGGCACGCCGAAGCCAAGGTTGAGCGCCTTTTGGTAATTGTTCGGAAGCTCGTTCCAGTTGCAAGGGCCGTTTGTTATACCATCAGATTCGATCTGACCAGGGAAAACAAGTTCAACGAAAGCTTTGTAAGCTTGCTCGTCAAGTGCATTTTCCAGCTCGCTAAAAGGATTCATGGCCAGTCCAGATAAGGCTGCGGTGGTAATGGGGCTCCAATAACCCTATCCTAAACAATGAAATCTTTAGTGGATGGTGTGTAATGAGCTCTATAGAAGTAGAATCCGGCGCCGGTAATCCAAGCAGGCCTAGCCGCAGCGAGATGCAGGGTCAGTGACGTGCAGCCCTACTTGAGTCACTCCATTGTGCAGCGGAGGTATGTCTTGAATCTAGCTCTTAATTCGTCCTGCTTCGTGATGAGGTACGGTCGCTGTCTTGTTATCTTTGCGCAATCCCAGACTTGCCCCACCTTCCTTACCTAGCCTAGTGCTGGTCGACAAGATTTCCATTACGCACCTGCGGAAGAGGGATGGGCTGGCGTGATTTGTCCCCCCGTTTTTGAGATTTGTCCCCCGCCGAAGTACCGAATTGCTTTACATCCACGCAACTTAACACCAGCAAGATTAGAAGTGGATTTCGGAACGTTCTATGATACTCTAGGGCCTTGCAGAGTTTCTATGAGAGTTTAAAGTTTAAATCTAGTCTGTGTGGTGATTTAATCGCATGTTAAAGTTGGTGACATTTTGGGAGAAATCGCCAACTTCAACTCGATCTGACTCGTGCCTGTCGTTTGAAAAACTCGCAAAACTCAGTAGAGAGATACTTTAGTGTATGCGAAACGTATTTCCAGCTTCAAAGATAAAAATTACATGTGGTGTTGCGGTGACATTGCATCGCGCAGCGCAAGAGCTGTCATTTTCGGTACTTCGGCGGGGGACAAATCTCAAAAACGGGGGGACAAATCACGCCAGCCAGAGGGATGATGTCACCAGCGTTTTTAAGGGTAAGGAATGTGTAAATGATATTCAACCGGGTTTATCTGCAAAGGAGTGCTGCCTAGATAACGTTACGTGGATAGCCTACCTACCTGCAAGCGACTGCCTGGAATTCCACTGGGATTCCAGTTCGCTTTGGTGGGAGCGACAAGCCGCGATAAGGAACAGGGGGGTGGGACTCCAGGGTGGGACTCCAGTTAGTTAGTTAGGGTTAGCCATCTCATTGCGCATGGGATTTCTAAAGAGGTTATTTTCTGCAGAATTGCCGTGCAATTTCAATGGTCTACTCGATTTCCTGATAGCTTGTGTCGTTGTCGAGATATCACCGTGCAAAGGTGCAAGGGGAGTTTTGGTGTTCCTCACTTGACTGCAGCGCGCGATATAAATCTGGGCAACTGCATTTGAATTTTGTAGGGGATCAAATCTGAATTTGGGGGATTTGAATTTGAATCTAGGCGATTGAATTTTGAATCTGATACGCTGTGCGCATTCAACGAGCCAACGAGCCACATGTACATGAAGTCGCGATCGTAGAAACGAGGCTGTTGAGCTACCCGCAAAAGCTAATATCACGAGATTTCTTAGTGTATTATCATGTAGTCGCTTGCGAAGCTTTCTAGCTATTCACAATATCTCTTGGATGGCCATATTGACCGTCTTCGGGTGCTTTTTGGTGTAGGAGATGGAGGCGCTAGCGTAGCTTCAGCCCGAGTTGCTGCAGCTACAATACGATGACGCTTTGTCGGATCTTGCACAACTTTATGTGAGGCATTTCGCTTGCCGTTTTTTGGTGTATCGTGACAATCATCAGGGCCAGTGTCAGCAGAGTAGAAGGATCGAACCGATGTCCTATTTGCCCCAAGTAATTCACTCCCAAAATTGCGCTGAGGAATCACATAGGCACTAGCTCTCCGCCGTGCTCACATGTGCCGCAAATGCGAGCAGAAGTTCTGTAGCCAGAAATCGATGGAGCAACATCGCGACGCACTGTTTTATGGCGCCATGTTCAGCTGCGCCGTGTGCAAGAGGCCTTTTGCAAGTAAGCAGGCTGCGGAACAGCATAAGAAGTTGTCGCTGCATGCATTGAGTGAAATCGTGGAACGACTGCGCCAAGACGGTAGCCCATTTTAGACATTCGGGTTGCTTGGCCAACCCCCATCTTCATGTCTCGATCTTTCCTGTCACAGGGCATCTTGTCACCACCACGCCCATGGTCCAAATCCGCGCACCAGCACCGCCACCCCCCACCATCGACAACTGCAGATTCTCTTCCGCCATCCTGGCTATGACGATGGCAACAATGTTCTCTTCAAGCTACATGCCTCTGATACCGACGACAGTGGGCAGCCTGGCCTCTATGCTCAGCTTGCGCTCGATGCCTGCACCATAATTGCTGGGAACTGCGCCGGTAAGTGTTGGCTGTCGCTGCTGCGAGACGGAAGCGCCCCCATCGACGCGGCCAGCACGCTGCGCGGACGTAGCTACTACTTCCACCTCGACAGCGCTGATGACGATCCGTATGCCATTGTCCCAAACTTCCGCCAGTGGAGCTATCCGCACGACCGCCTTCCTACACATTGGCAGCAGATGGCGCCCAATCTAAATACCGCGTCGTCCGGCATCACTTTTGCACCTTCCAACCTTACGACAGCACTTCTCATGCGCGATGGTTCGTGTCGCCTGAGTGGCTGTCGCGAGCAGCTGCAAGTCGCGCACGTCGTGCCTCAGGCCGAGCTAGACTGGTGGAGGGCCAACGAAATGTCGCGGTACAACACGGGCTCGACATCTACACTCGATGACACGGCCAACGCGGTACTGCTGCGCGCCGATCTGCACATCGCTTTTGACAAGCCCCGCATCGCCTTTGTTCCTAAGCCAGCCGGCGACGGCGGCGACATGCGGCTCGTCGCGCACTTGCTCGAGTATTCACCCGAGCTCGAGCATCTCTACCACAACCGCGAATTGCACCCTACGGCGGTGGGCGTTGACATGCTGTATGCGCGCTTTGCATGGTCCGTCTTCTCGCTGCTCGACGCATTCCTCGAATGCAAGACCGACCGACGCCTCGCCTTGCGCACTTCCGACGCCTGCCTGGCAGATGCCCGTGGCTTCGTAACCGCCGCCAACTGTGAGCTCTTCTCCGCTGCCGCGGAGAGGAAACGCTCGCAGAGCCCTAAGAAGCGCAAGCCCGAGCGTGACACTGTGCTTGAGCATGACGAACCTCAGCACTCCATCGCCTCGACCGATGCCACTCCAATGAAGCGCGCCCGACGCTATTTGATATCTCCCACTCTTCGAATGCCCATTCAATCGCCCGCAGACTCGCTCCTCTCGCCTCTCGATTCCCGGTCGTCTTCCCACCCTCCGACACTGCCGCTCGCACAAGCCTGGCTCAACGCCGAACGCCAGCGCTCAGACCCTTACTGCACATGGGATAAGGAGCGTGACTGGGCGCGGCGCGTTTGGGACGGCAAGACGCTGGCAAGCGACGACGTGGGGCGGTGGTTCGAGGCCTGCGGGTTTGAAGTTAGGGATGTCTGATCTCGTATGAAAGGCTGCTACAAGAGGCTGTGGGGTTGTAGTCGGTAGATCTGCTACGTACGCTTGACTGCATGCCTAGTATATGATGCCCCGTGGTATCGAACCCTGATTCTTCCCAGTCAGGCAATCGTGCATCCTGCCCCAAAGACGCGTGCATGCAACGCGAAACAGGTGCTGATTCTCTCCTGTTGTAGTCTAGTGTGGCGCTACCCCCTAATCCTTGTGCTTTAGGTCTAGCGTGAATCCCCACAAGATCGCATGCTTCTGGTAGCAGGATGCGCAGCTAACTTTTCGTCATTAACCCCTTACAATAGCTGGTTGCGGTCCTGAGGAAGACTACAGTTGGTTAAGGATAATTTGGCGGCGCTTGCTAGCTTCTGTATACGTGTCTTTGTTTGTTGGTATTGGTAGATACTTCTGCTCAAGCATATTCTTTGATCAAGCTGTGTGCCGTTATCTCTAGCAGGCCCAACGCGACCACGCCAATACAGTCTAGAGTTGAGTGAACATGTGAGACTTCACCTATACTGCCCTGTTCGCTAGTCTGGTTATTAACAAGCTACCTAATTAGGCGTGTCTCAGACAGATGCATATACAGTAGAGGGGCATTAGTGTCTCTACAAGATAGCACATAGAGTCACTTTCTAACAGCACAGGGCCCTAAAGTCATCGATTAGTATTTCGCAGAGCCTAAGTGTATCCGGCAGAGGTGAGTGCAATGTGTCGCCCCAGAATCATGATTAGGAATGGAATGTAAGCGTGGCTTTTGCTGCACCTGAGTGCCAAAAATAATGCGTCATATACATACAGTACTATTATTATATCTCTGCTCTGTTCGTCTACAATATCCGCATGCAACTGTGCAATGGCGCGCAGATCTTTGATCTGCAACGGAACCCCGGCATTGGTAAGCTATGCGGAAGAGAAAGCGGTGATTTATTCTCCGTAATTAAGCCAATGAGGGATTTACCCTCAACAGCTCATTTAGGATGACTCAACATGCGCCACCTGAACCCTACAAGACTGGTGCCTAGCTGTACACCTAGTGGCCGTAAACAACACACTTTTTCCTCTTCAATTCTCTTCTCGCAAGTTCACCCTACCACAATTTCAAACCTTGTGTTCTTACCTGCTCTTCGACTTGTACGCTCCTAAATTCAGCCTGATAGACAGCACTCCATGCAATGTCGGTATCCGCTCTCGATAAGCCTCACACGGCTATGTGATGGAGGTCTACTATAACACGACGTATCCCAGTGGTGATACGCAACGAGTTGGGCAGGAAGTATCTTTCTCACTAGGCCGCATCCTAACGTGATACGATCCCAGGTCGTGATATATAGCTAGGCAATAGAACCCCAGAAATGGTTAACGGAGTGATTCTTGCATGGTAAGACATACCCATTGTATTTTAAAATAAGCTTTTCCATGTTACCCCCACCCATTGGTCGTGCTGAACCCATTTACGTTTGGCAGCCCCACTGAATAAAGCTTGAGAGCGATCTTTCGCATGTACAGCTCGCATGGCTTACAGTTCTGCCATCCATCATCGCGAGACAAATGCTCCGAACGCAATTCACAGCCACCATCCTTAGACGTAGCGCCCGTCTCGATCGCTGAATCGAAGGAGTTCACACCGGCTTCAGCAGCAGCGGCGGTGGCTTCCTCTTCTTCCATCTTCTTCAACTCGGTTTCCTCCTCTTCCAGACGTATCCGTTCTGCCTCTTCTTCCTCCTGTCGCCTGATCTCATCAGCCTCTTCTTCTTCTTTCTGGCGCTTCGCATCTTCCTCTTCCTTCAACTTCGCCTCTTTGTCCAATTTGGCCTTTAACTTCTTCCCCTGTGACTTACTAAGCCCCGTATAAGGATCTACCTCCACCTTCCGAGGTTCAGGTTCCGGCTCGAGTTCGGGTACGGGTTCCGGCTCCGGTTCTAGTTCTCCCTTCTTACCTTTCTTCTTCTTAGTGCCAGCAGCAGCCGCTCCCCATCCACCACCCCATGGATCCTCCTCTTTGGCAGGTGATGGCTCGTCGACGACAGGCTCTGGCTCTGGCTTAGGTGGCGGGGGCTCTTCCTCAAGTACGCCCTTCTTCTTTTTCTTCTTGTACTTTGCGGTGCTGCCAAAGCCGAATGCTCCCCATGAGTCGTCCTCTTCTTTCTTCTCAGGCTCTGGTGGTGGAGGAGGAACTTCCAGTGCACTGTCGTCAATCAAAACCCCTTTCTTGCTCTTCTTCTTGGTCTTCGTTGTAGCACCTAAGCCGCACCATCCGTCATTTTTAGCTAGCTTCTCTTTAGCTGGCGGGTTCTTGAACGCATCGAAGTCGAAGTCGAATCCATCGTTCTTCTTCTTCTTATCTGAGGAACCCCAGGGGTTGTCGCCATCTGCATTCGTGCCCTTATTCGACGAGCCCCAACCAGAAGTCCAATTTCCATGTCCAGGAAGTTCAAATCCAGATTTATTTGCGCTTGTGTCACCGAAATTCATATCAATCTTTGGTGCACTTGCTTCGTCCAAATTGATGTCGTCGAATGTTGTTGGCGGTTCCGCTGGAGGATCAAGAGGGGGCGGGGGTACGGGCTCGGCCGTCTGTCGTGAGTTAGCGTACTGCTATGTGTAACTAAAAAAGCCGAAATGACCAACCTTCCCCTTTTTGCCCTTCTTCTTGCCGGGAGCGCCCGCACCAAACGCAGCCCAGTCATCTGTGTTTAAGGCTAGTTTCTCCTCCCAGCTCAAGCCTGAGGTGGCACTTACTACCATCGGTTTCGCTGCAGCGGCCGCTTCTTCCTCTTCCTTCTTCCTACGCTCGGCCTCTTCTTCAACCTCCTTTACAAGACGCTCTTCCTCTTCTAGGCGTAATCGTTCTCCTTTCTTGCCCTTCTTCTTCATTTTACCAGCCGAAAGTGCGCTCCATTCGCCCCAGATGTCGTCTTCCTTCTTCCTGCTCGTCTCAGCTTCAGCAGCAGCGGCGGCAGCTTCCTCTTCTAGGCGTCTCCGTTCTGCTTCTTCTTCTTCTTCCCGTAGCCTAACCTCAGCAGCCTCTTCCTCTTCCTTTAACCTTGCCTTTTCGTCTAACCTAGCTTTGAGCTTCTTCGCCAGTGATTCACTTAGCCCTGCGTAAGGATATACCTCGACCTTTAGATCTTCCTGCGCATCCGGTACGATTGCGGCAACAGCGGCCACGTCAGCGATGACTGTCGTCCGCTCAAGCCGCTCTTGTTCCTCGCGCTCTTTCTTCTCCTTGGCCTCTCGCTCGCGTCTCAGCTTTGTCGACTCTTTCTTCTTACCTAGACCAAACACACCCCATTTAGAACTTGCTTTAGCTTCCTCCTTAGCGATGTAACAAGCTTCTTCCTCTTCCGCCGCTATCCGTGCTGCCTTAACTTCTTCAGCTTCAATACGCGCTCGTTCTTCTTCAGCAGCGCGCTCAGCTTCTTCTGCGGCAATGCGTTCCTGCTCTTCACGCTCAAGGCGTTCCTGTTCTAGGCGTTCTTCCTCTTCGCGCTGAAGATGCTCTTCTTCTTCACGCTCGACTTCGAGCTGGATATTGGGTGGCGACGACGGAGGAGGTGGACTCATTCGAGGTGGAGGTGGAGACGGAGGCGGGGGAGGCGATCCCGCCGTATGGCCTTTCTTCCCTTTCTTTTTCTTTCCAGAGATAACAGGCGCAACCAAGCTTGCAACGGCAACGTCTTGTTCTTGAAGTTGCACAATGGTTCCTCTCTCCGCTCCAAGCTGCTGGATCTCAGCTAACGCTTTCTCTCGTACCCTTGCTTCGGCATTCTCTCTCTCTTTCGCGACGGCGTCTTCCTTCATCCTCTTCTCAAGCTCTATAGTCTCTTCCTTGTTGCATGAAGATGAGGCTGCAGGCGCAATAGCCTCCGGTCTGTTACCCGGATCCTGGCCCAGATCAGGCGAATAGGAACCTGGAGGCTCACTATGTTCAGGCGTTGACATTTTGTCAGTTGCGGTCTTTCCTTTGCGCAACTTGTCTACTTCCTCGCTGTACAGACCAACGATGACTTGAGCCAGTAGCCGTACCAACGTAGGGCTTTCGATGTTTTCGAAGAAGTCCGGTGCCGATAACATGGGAGGGTCTTGTTCGAAGGTCCATCGAACTTTCTTTGACACGAAGTCTCGAAGCCACGCATGTTCGTCAGGAGGCCCTGCTATAAACTCTTCTCGAATAGCGCGCACGGCGTCACATAAACACATTTCCTTGCCTCGTCGCTCCAGCTCGATCTGTGCTAATTCCTGGAGACCAGGCACGCGGTACTTCTTAGCGGCTTCTAGAGCAAGCACAGCTGTCTGGAACTCATTTCGGACGAAAGTTTTGTGTGTGTTCTCGGCATCCTCGACATATTCGTCGTTGAGTGTCTGATAGACACCCGTGTGTAGGAAGTGGATCAAGACGTGACCAATGCTTGCGTCAACATCTACGAGGTGAATCTCGTGTGTCCAGGGATCACGACTCGGTATATTCTCCAATCTTTGCAGCAGAACCTCTGGGAGATAGTATATCTGATGAGTAGGACCAAAGTGTAAGGTAACAGATAGACTTGTATATAGGCTGAGGTAGTCAGCTTTAAAAAGGTGTGCTTGCATGAACGGAGGAAGCTTGCCTCACCTTGTTTTCAGTCGAGGAAGCGCATCTTTGGCTGCTTTCGCGCCCTTGACCTTTTTAGCCATCGCAATTGAATCAGTTCGGGTGGCACTATTCGTAGGATCTTAGGAAAATCGGGGGGGGGGGGGGGGGGGGGGGGGGGAATCCTTGGACGGGCGCTGAAGTCAGAGACAAAGAGCCCATATCTTGAACGCAGGATCTTTCTGGAGACATATCGTGCTAGGTTCGTGCATGATCATTCGTGAACGGCATCCCACCCACGCATTGACGCGTTGTTCATGGACGATCTCTGCATATGCGCTAACACGACACCCTGCATATCAAGCCGCTTAGCCGCTTGACCCCGCACCTGAATCCTCAGCCTGATCAGAGGTTATGTGCTCAGATCGTAATCATCATGATAAGTGCCTGTAAAGAGTAAGCCTTGGTATGGGTGGGGCGCAGTTTGAACTTGTCGCACTCCGCGTCAGTTTATGCGTGCACTTCCAAGAAATCAACTCGCAGATGCAGCCACAGCGCGTGATGTGTCACTTTACCATTGGTTCCGAAATCGCATAGGACTTCCACAAGATAGTGAACTCAGCAATCGTCGGCATTTCCCACGTAGCCGCAATCCCAAGCTACAAATCCACCACAGACTTGAACAGGACACGCAATGAGCCTTTGTGTATTGTGCAATCGCACTTTCGGCGGCGAGAAAGCACTCAAACAACATGAAGAGAACTCACCAAAGCATGCGGAAACCTTAGGCTGTAAGCCATGCAACCGCTCTTTTGGCAGCCTAGACGCGCTCGGTCAGCACCAACACAACTCTCCAGCTCACCGAAAACCCAGAAAAGACTCAGTCGCGTCTTCTTTCACGCCTGTTCCACCTGTCAATCATGCTGCTTCGCCATTACCAACGACCTCTCATGTCCGCCATCTAGTACGCAACAGTGAGCGCAATCGTCACGCCACGACGAAGAACACTTCGCAGACAGATTCGACCTTTGATCTGCCATTCGAAGTACTTGAAAATCGATTGCGAGCTCTCGCTATACCCGATCTCGATACGATTGTTGCACCGCCAACGATCGATCGAGCACATATTCCCACACGGCAAGAGGAGACAAGGACTTTCTTCACGTTTCCCGAACTGCACCAAAGAATTGCCGAAGCCGTGGCGCCCACGATAACGTCAACATGGTTCAACCCTGATATAGAGGCTCACTTCGACACCGAGCACGAGACGAATGTTATGGGAAAGTTTACATGCGAAAACAAAAGATGCAGAAAGAGTCAATGGAGCAGTAAAGTTGTAGCAGTGTGGATTAAAGGATATCCTCGTAATGGATACAACGCTATTGTGTACAATCAACGTTGCAAGTCTTGCGACCGGTTGGGAAGCTTCAAGTTGGACGCGGAATCGTACGTGGAGCGGATTGCGTACAGGCTCAAGAGATGGGCAGGCGTGAGGGTTGAGCAGCCACCATTTAGTGGACAAAGTAGGGGGCCCCATGAAAGTGAGCACTGCGAGGGCTGTAAGGCGGGACATTGTTCACGGGCAGACGACTCCTGATAGCAATACGTATCTTCATCATAGCGACATGTGGAGATGAGGCGAGGCGGAATCTCACTGCATCAGCACTGACAGATATTAATATACGCACGACCAATAAGTTGTTTATCGATGCCGCCCTGGTCACACAAGCCCCACCTATGTACACAAGAAGCGCTCAACATCGTCGATCACATTCACATATATCTAGCCAGTATTTTGAACTTCGAGCGCCGGTCAGTCACTAAACTCAGCAACACCGCTAGCGTCCTACACTCGAGCGACGGGACGAACACCTCTCACGCCTCTCACACTATGGCTCTATCTATCGTTGGCCTTCTTGTAGGCAAACCAATCGTATACATGATTGCCCTTCGACTTCGGCAGGCAAAGCTACCACCAGGGCCGCCTGGCCTGCCACTGCTCAGGAACCTTCATCAAGCACCGAAAGGAGCTCCATGGTTAACTTTCACCGAGTAGATCAAACAGTACGGGAACATTGTATCGGCCAACAAAGCGGGAACGATACAGATTCGCAGCTGTATGTTCGCTCCAGTAATCTGACTGTCCTCCTCCAGTAGCGATATCTGGATCCCTATTATCAGCCCAGTTGATTTCGTAAGCGTTGTAGCCATATGTGTCCAGAGTACCCATTATACGGGGTAACGTCGAATCACCGAAAATATCCTCGTCCTCATTGGCTCCACGTTCGGCATAATTCTCCCGAATTTGAGACCATGTCATGTTTAGAGCTAAGGCACGTATGTCGGGATTCCGATCGTGGGGTGGTTTGGGAACTTGCTCCATAATATTGGCATCCCTGCCCCGTTTCACAACAACAAGTACTTCTTTGCATTGCTCGCTCGATGGGTCCAGGAATGGGTCTTTCGCCAGGCCAAATTCTTCGAGTTATGGTTGAGCAATAATTTGTTCGAAGGTTTCTCGCTGGCGGCGGCTTAGTATAGACCCTGGGACGGGAGTCCTTGACCGGTATATTATCACTGAAGCTCCCGATTCAGGCCCATCTCTTTGATATAGCACTGATCTCCATGCGTCTGGTTGGGGTTTACGAAGGTACGTTTGCCCAAAGCGCTCGGTCTTCGAGAAGCCAAGAATAGATGCATCGGGTGTAATGTATTGAAGCTCCTTCCATCCAGTTCCGAACGCGATCAGATCGTCAAGCGTATTGTAATCGACTTGTCCGGGTCCTCCAGAGATATTGCTGGCACTACCGCCCTGGACAGTAAGCGTATCAAGCTGAAGATGTGACACTAGCTTTAAGGTCCAAGCAAGTCGATAGTAGACGTCATCATGCGGTAACGATAGCATGACAGGACGGCCATTGACCCGAACATGACGGATGGATGCAACTTGAGTAGTTGGTAATCCTGTAAGTATATCCAATAGCGATTCGGGAGAGTGAAAATTGAAGAGAATCCAACCAATCCAAAGCAATCCGAACTATCCTTTGATTTGCTTGCAAGTGTACAAAAGAGCAAGAGAACATGGTCTGCTCTTGTTGATTGTTGATTTGATACTGCGATTCTCTTCAAGCTTTGCCCCAAAAGTGATACGGGTAGACGCTAGGACCCAGGCATAGATCTCATCTCTCAGCTCCCTAGGAAGTGTCAAAAGTTGACAACGCGAGGGCTGCGAATGTTCAGGTGAAGGTTCGGTCGGCGATTGTACTCCCCTCGTAGCTTGCCGAGTATTAGTCTTCCCTTCTCTCATTTTTCTCAGCTTTCAATGCATCTCTCAGAGTACACGGTAGGTTCAATCAATAGCGAGGAGGGAAGGAGGTGGAGAAGCGAGAGCAGTAGCCCCCGCATTAGGTTTTGACGAATAAGATGGATCGGAGCGCCGAGCAGGCATCAATCAGACACATTTACCGAGGCTCACCGCCTGACGAGCCCCCCGGCGTACGGTATCGCTCTGCCGCCTTCCTGCCCTTGTCTTCAGCTCGTAGGGTGTGTGTGATGTAAGTTACACTGTTCGTACGCAACATCTACAGGGACCAAGCCGGTCTGCCGGTTGCCACAGTCAGCAGGCGTCCTTTAGTATCGCATGTTGCCCAACTACGACGGCGTGGGACAGCGAAGCGAAGATCGTGGTAAGTGTATCTTCTATCCTGCCAGATCATCAGCCTTGAAAACATGGCAGACAAGAGCAACATCAAACCAAGGACGGCGCTAGCCGAGTCTTGCCCCAGGAAATGTAAGGGTCAACGTAAGTCGCCCACATCGGCGCGGCAAGCTAACAGGTCGATCCGCGCTGGGGTACATCTAACTGTGCATCGTCCGCATACGAAGATCATGACAAACAGCGAGAACTCAATGTATGGAAATACCATCACAAAAGCATCAAAGCACATCCGCCAATGGCCGAAACGGTCTCTACAGGCCATTATAATTACGTCCCTCCGCACCGATCTGGTACCTGCAAAGCCGCCGTCGTGACCCCAGCAGAGGCGCACCGAACATCAACATTTCCAGGTCACTGAAAGGACGATATCTATCGATTCTTCATGCAACTACATCAACATCCTTTCTGTCGCTGCTGCGACGAATCGACTTGAACGGGCTACTTTAGTCCCTAAAACTTTGAGGGTCAACACATGCGATAGTTACTAGTGGTGTTGGAGTACCTGGACGCTGAAGCCAGTAGCAATGCCCCACGGCCCCGCCGTCCGAAGGCGACTCCACTAGAGCATGATCTGACACCAGGACCGCCCTTGCCATTACAATGTTTGCTCTATGGGACGTTGCACAGAGACTGTCAAGGCGCATGGGTTCAGGCGCACTACTACTGCTGGTTTTATAGCAGTCTGATCTGGTTTTACGATGTGAACATGCGAGGCTTTGATGCGCGATATCATGACTAGGAGCTTCGCATTGGCTCTGCAGAGAATGCGACACCCATAGTGCGCAATGCCCGGGCTGACAAAGTGCCTAAACGTTAGTGGTACAAATCGAGCTCTACTGTCCAGTTCGCTTGAGATGTCGAACACTCTGTCGCATAGTTTTGCGCGCATGGCCGCTTGAGAAGCGTAAGCTGCTCACTAGTCAGCAGTCGCGCCACTGCGGCACGGTTCCTCTCACGACAGCCTTGCGCCGAGACGAAAGATCCTGCAAAGTGCTTACAGTCGTCATTGAGTCATGTCGCGGTCAACCTCGCTTGTAGCGTGGAGAGGTCGCAGCAGCCTAGCTGCTTCTCAGCCTGCAACCTTCCCATGTTGTTCAACGCCCGTACACTACCGTGTCTGTGCGCGTTCTGCGCATGTTCACGTTTTGCGCAGGTTTTACTAGTAAAACTAGAAACTTTAAATACTTAACTAACGTATTCCACCATCGAGCTGCCCAACCCATCGAACCGCCCAAAATTCCTTGGCACGACGAACTTAACTCACGCATCTTCAATTTCATCGCTATTAAACAAGGAGCCTACGTACGTCGTGCTCACATCTGATTTAGAAGATGCCTCTGTATCCTTTTTGCACGTTCGCGCATTGTGCCCTGTCCCGCCGCAGTTCCCACAGCGCCGTAGAGCTGGTTGGGCTCTTTCTTGATCACCACTACCACGCGCCTTCTTCGACCGCTCAGCAGCCACAGCGGCCTCAGCAGCTACCTGAGATGCTGCCTCGCCATACTCCATAGTGCCACCATGCTGGACC
>ML975547.1:0-15343 GCA_010015605.1 Decorospora gaudefroyi
ACGCGCTAGAACCCACGCCACCAATACTAGCGTTTTCCTCATACTTCAGGAACAACCATTATCCAAATACGTGACCGGAGCGAGGTTGTGTAGATACCCTATTGAGTGTAAGCAAGCTCGGATGTCTATCTAGTAAATAGAGTTGCGTGATTGTTTGCAAAACCACAAGTGGAGGACAGCAATGGATTATGGAGCAATGAAAAGTATGAAAGTGACAGCGAAGACAATGGAAAGTTAGACGATGACCACAGTTCTTAACTCTGCCGTGTCAAAAATTTCCCTGCGTGCATCCACGGAACCTGTACGAATACTGAGGCTCGCACTCCCAATACGTTCAAAAGCATCCAAAATATCAGGCGATCTTCTCAGCACGAGCGAAATCAATCTCTCAACCCGACCCAGCTGCAAGAGAGCCATACGAAGAAAGAAAACAGTAGTCCCTGGACTCGTGACACCAGGACCTTCATAATTCAGGAGGTAGTCGGATGCCACTGGCAACTTGTAGCCCGGGAAGGATGCGTAGTAGTCGACAATGACCTCTCCATCGTCTTGTGTCCGCACCTGGTGTTCAAGTACAGCCTCAACCACCCGACCGGTTATGACAAGTTGGCCATGTGCAATCGATCCGAAGTCATCGACGCCCGACTTGTGAACAGTACATCTCTCAACAGTACTGAAATACTCCACGGGCTCCCTTTCTTCAGCAACCGGACCGTCCAAATCCGTGAACAGAATGAAATCGGAGTATCCGACAAAATTCTCCACGCTGGCCCACGACCACGTCGGCGCATTCAATGGATATGGTCTCGGTCGCTTCAGCTTCGACGCAGTATACACTTCCCACAGGAGGTCATCTTGAAGCGAGTCTTCCCAAAGCCCGGCCAAGTACTTGGACTGTCTTCTCGTCGCCAGTTGTCTCGCCAGGCCGCCAATAGCAGGAAGTCGATCTTTCGATTTGGTGAGATGAAGGACCGTGTAACAAGAGACCATGGTCCGCCATAACCGCGCACTTTGGTACCGGACAGGAAGCAAAGCTGCTTCGTCACTCGAGACGTCGTAATCGGACAGGTTATCCGCGTATTCAATTTTGATGAGGGGTATCGGTGTTTCCTGGCCAGCGCCATGGTTCTGGATCGTTCCGCATTCACAGTCGATGGACGATTTGCATTCGAAGAATAGTTCGTACCGTCCAAAGTGTAATACGCGTGTTGAGAGCATGCGTTCTTGGTAGACCCATGCTCGGCTCAGCAGGGGGTAGTACGTCTCTGTGGCAATCATGTCCGGCGTCTCTGGACCGGCATCGATCTGGTGGTCTATGCGTTCGCGGAAGAAGAGGCAGTACGGTTCGCCATTGGGTGTTGTGCCGGATACTGCGTAGTCTGGGGTATGTGTGTAGAGACCTCCGCGTCCGTTTGGAGAATGTGTTGCTGCGATAGTTACATGGCCGTTGCTGTACACCGAGGCCATTCTTGCGGATTCAATGTTCCAGTCTTGGACGTCGTCTTGAATCTAGAAGCAGAAGGCTCTAAGTTAGCTACTTGCCATGTATGTTTGACGGTTTGGCAACTTACAATGCATAGCGAGTCGATCCAGATGTATTCGAAGCCCAGTGCTCTAGTTAACCCAATCGCATCTTGGAATGTTTTTGATAGATCGTCCCAGTCAATGCCCCTCATTCGCTGCTGAAGCGTCGATTTTGTGGTTGTTATGATCTGTTCGAGACCCCAACAGTGACTAAGACAGATATAGTTCGCTCTCGCACCCTTCGTTTCAACAACCTTGACAACGCCATCCCGCTGACCGACGTCAACCACTCGCGTTGGTAGCTGCTGTCGCTCAGGAGTGTCACAGAGTGAGTTTGGAGTGCAGTGATCAACAACACAGCCAGCAATCCAACCCTTGATGGTAGCCAGCGCCACCGCCGAATCAGTCCGAGGCGACGTTCTCTTCAGAGTCGGTATAACATCCCAGGATTCCGGAATGGGATAATTCGCGTCTTCGACTGCAAACAACTCTACTTCAAATCTCTGCCCATCTTTCAGACGAAATTTTAGATACTTGTCCGCGTCCGCGTCGTCCACGTCTTCGAGATGCAACGGGTAGTAGAAGTGGAGACTGCAACGTGAGATGTTCGACTCGTTGATATCGTGCAGAGCAAAAGATCCACGACAGCCAGATAGTATGATACGGCAGCCATAGCATGCTTTGGATGAGTCCAGCATCTGCTCCCATGTGAAATTTGGGACGATGATATTTCGGTTGCCTTTTACTTTTTGTTTCTCGCGATGAGTCCGGCTAAAAATTGGCCATTTGCCTTGAAATTTGTTGCAAATGTTGCATTTCATCGTTGAGGTTGTTTGCGGAGGTGATAAGCTTTGAACATGATTTGTGTTTGTAGATGGAGGGGTTCATGGCCACGTTATTCCGCGTCTCACGTAAGCGATCGTATTAGAAGCCGCAAAGACACCAGCCAGCGTCGTGATATCGTGATAGCGCATTTCTTTGGAAAGAGTGAGAGGTAGGTCGTCGTTGAGGTGCCGCAGGCCTCACAGCCACGGGCTCGGTTAGCGGCGGGGAAACAGAGTCTGCCCATTGGTAGAGGAACCACATACCATGTAAAAGATGGGTCGTTCGCCCAACCCACATGACATACTGTTAGCAAAAGGACCGTAGTTAGACAAGCAACCTTGTAGCTATGCTGCGATATATTCTTCTTGCGTCAGTCAACGACGCGTTAGGTCAGATTGGTGAATCGAGCTATATCCATATAGATACACCCAATGCGAGATCCCACACCATGTCTTGCCCTCAGACCGAAGCTTACCCATATCCATTCATACAGCACCAAACAATACTCGTGAACAAAGAGGTAATGGATCATCAATTTGTATTAAACTTAAGTTACCATTCAATTAGCCTAGCCAGCCTCTGGCACAATAACTGTTCTGAAGTGACTCGACGGAACACATGGCGCGTGTTCCCGGCCCATGTGTTTGACTATGGAGCATAGTCCGCATTGCCGTCCTTGTCGTACCTAACGTACTTCACCCTGTCCATGCCGTGCGTAGAGCGGAGGTGGCCTAGGTGTGGAGATAACACGTTAGTACTGTACGCAGTTCGTAGATGATGAGTACTCACAGTTCTCAGGATATGGGCAATAACCTTGGTCACGCTCGAGGGCGCACTGGTGACCCAGATCTATTTCCAAAGAGTTAGCACCAAGGATAGATCGGCATGGAGTAGCCAGGCGACTGTTGCGGAGCCTTGCAACGACCCGTCACAAGGGCAAGGTCCAAGAGTCGTCTAGCATCTTGTTACTTACAGCAGTCGATGTTCTCGCAGTATCGGTTCTTGCAAGCCAAACTACGTGTCTTATAACGCAAAGCATTCCGTTCGGCCGGAGTAAGCTTGGGCTCGTGCTGGAAGCCGCAGAAGTTTCCGTTCTCACAATAACCACCGAGATGCCTAGTGATGGGTCAGCATTTGGAATGACGAGCAAGGGCTTCGACAATCGAAAGAGAGAGACACGCTTGGACAGGGTTCTCGAGTACCTCACTGATGGGGCTCGCGACCTCGTCATACTGAGATACGTACCAGTGATTGCACATCTTCTTTCCCACTTTCTTCATGCGTGCTTCGAGAGACGCTGCTGCCGCGGGATCCTTGGAGGGTAGCGGCTCATCAAGTCTCTGCTCGGCTTTGTTGTAATAGGCATATTTCTTCTTAGAGTTCTTCTTAGTAGTGGCAGTAGTAGGTGCGATCGAGATACTGCCGTTTGCAGGAGCGCCAGTCTTGCCCACGGTAGCTAAAACCCACACGTTAGCACTCATGTGGACCAGTTATGTAAAGGATTCATGCTAGAGGACGTTGCACTACTTTCGGTTTGGCACTCAATAGCGAAATCGACGAAAGTACTCCAAGCGCACTCAAGCGGCTATACGTACCCCAAGAGGAGTCTCCGTTCGACCCGGTAGTCGTTGCTGCTGAGACCGGAGTAGCACTGGGCGAAGGAGACGCCACAGACGTTCTGGGAGTCATCGTCGGGGAAGTAGAGGTGTTGTTTGTAATGGTGCGCACGAGAGGCTGTGGAGAGGACTGGGCTGGAGACTGCACCGACATGTAGCCGAAACCATTGGAAGGCGGCGATATATGTTCCGGCAAAGGTTCGCTCCGGAACACGTCATCGAAGCGAGCGCGCTTGAAGTTGGCCAAGTCAGTGAAGCCCCTGTAGGCGGGTGTCGTCTCCAGAAGAGTAATCCGACTGGCTTTGAGCATATTATGCTTGAAGTGCTCGAGGTTTAGGAGGTAGCCAGCATCATGACAGCCACCAAAGATGATGTGGCGGCAGGTAGGGTTGTCGCTAAATGTACGAAGCATTTCTGTGAGTAGTAGTTAGCACTCCTCATTCCCAGCCAGAGGACGTTCAATACCCTTAATTTTGTGATCGGCTCTCTCCTTTCCTTGACCGACGTCTATAATACTAAATAGAGGCTGATTGACGCTGAAGCGTTGCGCAAAGGCTCGCAGTTCTTGGGGAGAGCGAAGAAGGCCGACTGTAGCCAACTTGACTGCGAGCTTATCGAGACTTAGATAGATCTGAACCATAACCGGCCAGTTGCCTGATTTGTTGTACTGGGAAGCAACATGGTCACGAATCGCATGATACAAGCGGGAGGCGGCTTCGGAGCCTCCGTCGCCAGCAGCAGCTTGGAGTAACGCATCTTGGAACTGGAGAGGCACTTAGTTAGTAGTCGTTCTCAGTCAAGATTTGGAATCTTTTGGGCGCGATTGGAGCCTCATCGGGGGCTTCCGCCGTATGGTGTGGTACCAGGCGTAGGCAGAGATATTTCCGGCTGGTATTGAACAAGCGCGGTAACAAGATTAGTGATACAAAAAAGAAGAGGAAAAAGACTTACGATAGCTCCATCACCATCAATTAACGCTAACACGAACGAACTGGACTCCTACATGGCGTGTCAGTATATGAGGGCGGATGGCTGTGTCTGACAACGCACCAGCTGGCGTTCGTAATCCCCCACCACACTTTGTTTCTCATCAACAGTCCTTTGATAATTGCGCCTGATATCTCTTTCACTCAAATAGTCATTCTTCAAATTGGCGTGTTCTTCGGCCAAGTTCTGATACTTTGCTAGAAGTTCCTGCGTTGCCTCTATCAGCACTCGCGACAATTAAAGTCACGCGACTCATGCGCGTACGTACGCTAACAAATTGCTCTCTGGCCTCATCAGATGCCCGGAAGCTCTGCATCTGAAGCAGGAGCCGACTGAAGTCGTAATCAGCCATAGTAGTAGCGATGGGTACTGCAACGAAGGGTTGGGAGGAATGTCAACAGTGGTTCAGCCGCCTTTGATGTTGAAGCGGAGCTGGAGGCAACACCTGCACCTGCACTCTGAGCGATCCGCCAAGCGCGGGAAGTCTAGCCCGATCGGCAAGTAGGGCGGTCGATCACCTTTCTGGTTAGCAACGCTTTGCTTTGATGGAAGGCAATTGTTTGCAACCGTTTACAGTTGTTTAGAAACGATGAGCTGATCGAGGGCGGACGGGCTGTATTAACAAGACGCGTTGTGCTCAAAACATGGCGCAGCAGCTCTTCTTCTGCATGCCGGTAGAGCTGCTGCGGTGGGCCTTGGCGGAGGCACAGGCGAGCGTATCGCCAGCTTCCCCCAATGGTAACACAAAACACTATGGACAGCGCAGAGTCCTGAGTCGGAGTGCATCGGGCTAGGATGGCGTTTTACACGTCCTGGAGTGTTCTGGAACCTTGGAGAAGGCCGAACATTTGAATCATTGTGGAAGACATTAGGTTTAGAGCCACTGTGACATGGCACGCATGGCTGGAGCTGAAGCTTCAGCCACAGCAAGCAACGACGAGAGATGCGCACTAACTTACACTTGCAAGCATTTGTCATCAATAACGCTGTTGCAGCCGGTTGATCATCGCATTGCTCGTTCCCGGGCATCAATTCCGCGTATTATCCTAATCAGGCCCGCGCGTATTCTCCTACCCTAGAGCGTACCATCACAACCCCACAATGACGCCAGGCAGTCGCGTTGTCGAAGCGCCCACAGCGTTAATGGCAGTCAAGACACAGACACGTGGAGCTAACATCTTATCCCTATATAAAACGCGCTCTAGCTGGAGTTGTACTTGAATGCATCGCTTCTACATCCGACCCCTCTGCAACCTGCATACCTCTAACATCCCAAAGCTCACCAACCCCCAGCTACTACCCCGCAGCTCCAGGACCTACACAGCAACCATGGCCTCGACGAAGAAAGCAGGCACTCACCCTCCATACGAACTGCTGTACTGGCCCGACATCCCCGGCCGCGGCGAATTCATCCGTCTCGCTTTCGAAGCAAGAGGCGTCTCCTATAAAGACACCGCCAACGAATCCGAACACGGTACCTTGCCCGTTCCCACCCTCCCTCTCTCTTGACTCTCAACGTCCCCCTACTAACAACCTTCTCCACTAGGAATTGATGAGGTACTCTCCCTACTCAAACGCGAGCCCCCGGGTGACGACGGCAACCCGCCCGTCTTCGCCCCTCCGGCGCTCAGAATCCCAGGCGAAGGCAAGGACGGAAACGCACTCATACTGTACCAAACGCCCGCCATCCTCGCGTATCTGGGCGATAAATTGGGTCTTGCGGGCGCGGACGAGGCGGAGAAGGTGTGGGTGTTGAGCCATACGCTTACGGCGCTGGATCTGAACAATGAGGCGCACGATACGCATCACCCCGTTGCCATTTCGGAATACTATGAATCGCAAAGGGAAGAGGCGCTGAAGAAGGCCAAGGAGTTTAGGGAGAACCGTATTCCCAAGTTCTCGGCTTTCTTTGAGCGTGTGCTCAAGGGGAATGAGAAATCAGGACAGGGCAAATACCTTGTGGGGGATAGTTTGACGTATGCGGATACGACAGTGTGGCATGTGTTGAGCGGGTTAGAATATGCATTCCCCAAAGAGATGGAGGCCAGGAAGAAGGATTACCCAATGCTGTTCGGCGTCTTCTATGACACTGTCAAGGAGACCAAGGGTATCAAGGAATATCTTGGTAGTGAGCGCAGGATGCCCTTCAGCTCGGGCGTTTTCAGGCGTTATCCTGAGCTTGACAGACAGTAGGCGACACATGCAGTCACGGCGAAGGCCCGTCCATCACAGTAAAGAAATCAATTGCAGTGGTATCTTGAAGAGGTGCCCAATACAGGCTCATGTCATCTGATTCTCATTCCTTTTGATGCCGGTACATGACGCATATCCGAGGCCCTGCCCGTACTCCTAAACCATGTAGAATAACGAGAAGACCGAGCCCAAAGACGGCCTAGTCTAGTAGTCGGACTGGGCGCTCTGAGGGAACTCGAAGTTGACACCCTTGCCAGTGAGGCGCTTGTAGACCTCGCTGTAGGTGTCGAGCCTGTAGTCGACACCGCCGCGCTCCTTCTCGTCGAGAACGACCTTGAGGACCTTGCTGCCATCCTCGCGGGTGCGGAGACGCTTGCCGACAATCTCGACAGGGTAGACAAGATCGGTCAGAATGGCGTCGTGGACAGCGGTGAGGGTTCGCGACTGGGGACGCTTTTGAGTCTGCGAGGAACGCGAACGGTTGGAGCGCTTGGGGCGGGGCAGAATGCGGCGAGAAGCAACGATCAGGACGTGGCGGTCAGAGAACTTCTTCTCCAGCTCACGGGTGAGGCTATCCACACTTAGTATGTGCTGCGTGGAGTAAAGACAACAGAGCGCTACATACCGCTGCTGGGCCTTGTGCCAGCCCTGGAGAAGGGGAACCGGGACGAAGATGACAATCGCCTTGCGTCCATGGCCAACCTCGATCTAAGAATCCTGGTGTCAGCATGGTGTTGCTGCCCAGTGCCCACCGCCTCTTCGTTGTGTAGATAGAATACAGGCTTGTGTGCGATCGCTTCGAGGCTCGAGAGCGCATCGTAGAGGGCGTGTTCATACCTCGCGAGCAGAGACAAACTGCAGAGGGCGCAGGGAGCTCTTCAGATCGGGCACGTTGTTCTCGAGGTCAGTCAACGCCTGCGCAATGTTAGCTACTGTCGTCGTCAATGTGCGCACTGGACTGGAGAACTTGCGTTGGCGATGCTGGTCTCGATCTCCGAAGGATTCTGCCTCGAGGGGCTGTTGGGCGCGATCTTTTTCAGCGGGTTGGACATTTTGGCGGCTTGGGGTCGAGCTGGTCAGAGTCGGAGTCGTGGAAGTTCACAAAGTTGCAGATGATTTTGGGCACGAAGCGTGGGCAGAAGCGAGGCGCTAGTCTATATCCGTGTTAGCGTTAATCACGGTGGAAGTGGGAGCGAGACCATCGCCAAGCAGTTGCAAATAATACCACCGATATCCCAGCGGCGCTAAAAGCATACGAGCTTGAGCTTGAGCGTCTGCCGCCGACGACCAAGACCAAGATATTCATGCTGCATGGCTAATCGTGCAAACGGCTCGGACCATATCCTGCAGCTAGCAGATGCAGAGGGGAGGGCGCCCGGTGGGTTCCAGAATGAATATCACGTCAATCCTAAACATGAACTTGAGGAAAGTGGGAGACTGTATTATTAGGAATTAAGATGATCATCAGGGCACAAGCTACCATCGTATGATCATTGGAGTACGCGCTGAGGGTTGTGTTTCCTGGTCTGCGTCCATCCATGTATCGATGTGTATGGATGACGTTGAAGCTAGTCCGGGTTGCGTCTAGCGCTCGTTAGTTGAGCTCGAAACATCACGAACATCATCCAGATGTCGGTCCCGACCACATCTCCGCACCAAACCTGCTCATCAAGCGTTTGATCTATCTACCATCTCTTCTCATGTCTCTTTTCTCTATTCTCTTTGCATCTGACCTCGTAGAGGAGCTCTACGTTGCACCATGGAGGCCCTCGAGGTGTTGATTTTGAATCATTCTTCATCTCGGTTCGTTGTTTCATCATTACACAGCTGCTAATAAAAATTAACCTTTCTCAACGATCGATAGACCGGAGATCAACCTAAGAACTACTTCAACGATAACCCAAGTGTCAGTCCGACCATGATCATCCGCATCACCTTCTCGGCGCCATCCATTACCAGAGTTTCAGTCTGAGCGATTGCTTCTTCCAGTGTCAATGGACCTTTTAGAATGCTTGTGAATGCTTTGATCCCAGCATCGTAGCAGTCATCCGCTCCGTCGCCGATGCTACCGGCCAGTGCCACGACTTGTGCTCCGTTGTTCTTTGCTCGACGAGCGATTTCCGTCGTCATCTATTCCCGTCAGTGGACATTGGAAAAAGGCGTGGGAGACAGACGGACCTTCCCATGTGGCGACTGAAAGTCCAGGCTACCTTCTGCGGTGATGACGAAATCCCAATCCTCCTCAAAGACGCGATCCAATTCGAAATACTCATTGATGGCTTCACTGCGGTCGCGCAACTTAGCACCCAGTAGCAACAATCCTGTTCCAATACCCCCACTTGCTCCAATACCCGGAATACGGGAGATTTCTTTCCCAAACGTTAAACTGACAACCTGTGCCAATTGCTCCAGTGCTGCGGCGAGCAAATCAACCTCTTCAGGGGTCGCGCCCTTTTGTGGTCCATAGACTCGTGCAACGCCTCGGGGACCACATAAAAAGTTCTTGATGTTGCATACTGCTTCTATTTGTACTTTTTTACCTGCAACACGGTCAAAAAGAGAGCATCAATCGGGTTTGGCCGACTCACTGGCATCTTTTCGTAGGCGTGGGTGCACCCCGCACCAAAACAGGTTGGCTAAGCGGTACAACGACCGGCCCCCATCTGCATTGGGCAGCTCTTTTCCATCTATGTCTAGTAACCGCACGCCAAGTGCCTGTAGCATACCCGCACCTCCATCTGAAGTCCCGGAATCCCCGCAACCGATAATGATCTTAGAACACCCTGCATCAAGTGCTTTCTTGATGAGTTCTCCGACGCCGTAAATGGTGGTCTTTGTAGGGTCGCGTGCATCCTTTGGAACAAGGCGAAGACCTGCCGCGGCGGCCACATCCAACACAGCTGTCCCTTTATCATCGCTGATGAAGCCTAGGTGTGACTCTACTAGTGAACCAACAGGGCCCGTAACCGCCTGGTCGACAATGACTCCTCCGTGAGCCACCACTACAGCCCGAGCAAAGCCCTCTCCGCCGTCGTGCAAAGGAAGCTTGCGCAGTATGACGGAACTACTACTCAAAACATTACGAACGCCTGCCTCAATTGCATTGGCCACTCGCTCCGGACCCAGGCTTTCTTTGAACCCTGATGGTGCGACCAGGATCCTCAGTGGGTGTTCGCGCACGATTTCGGACGTTTGACTGGAATGTACGGATGATTTCGGAGGTAAAATCTTGTCTGCTTGGTGTGGCGGTGCGTTGAACGTTTTGTGTGAATGTATTGCGGAAAATTGAGGTGCAACTGCTGGCGATGTCGGCGAAGCAGCGCGGGACTCTGCGACAGAAGAAAGACTAATTGGCATATTCGGTTGTGGAATACACCAAAACGCCTGGACGTTGCTGACCAGATGAGACGTCGACCGGAGGTTAGAAGGTAACGGGACAATCGTGGTAATGAACAGTGAGCGTTGGACAATATTCGTGATCGGGTATTATTTCGACTTGGGCATACGACATACTTATACTCCAGTCTCATGATCTGGACACCTGGAATTATAGCTTCTCATGCTTCTATCCATTCCTACCACAGAAACGGGTCCCGTAGGAGTTGGTTGAGAACTCCCTTCGAACCAGACTCGCATCACCTGGGCGCAAAAATTGAGTCGTTTACTGTGCACTCCACCGCGATATTCTGGTCCGTAGCGGCTCGTATTTTGCTTCGGCGTGGTGCTCGCCCGAAGTCCCTATGCACACTCTTCTTCCACTCATGCTAATACAGGTCTCTGGGTGGTATAGCAAGGCCGGGGTCGACGGCCGCTTCAATGTGTCACACTACTAGGATTACTACCCTTCCAGAGATACAAATTTCTTGAAAGTCCCGCTTCTTTCCTAAGGATACTAACCGGGTCGGAGTATTGACACGCGTTCTTCGCGCAGTTCGACGGTCGACCATGTTCAGTAGGGTCATGATAACCTCTTGGCGGTAGAACTCACCCCAGCCCGGCCGTTATTGCAGAATGGTCCCCACCCACTAATGTCCGCAAGATCATCTCAGCATCCACGTTATTGTGATCGGCTACTATCACTAGACGCATTACCGGTGTCGCGCACTCACGCGACATGTTTCTCTTTCCACACTCAAGCTCAACAGTCTGCAACTTCGCATGCTTGGTCGACACTGCAATACGGAAGAGTTTTTCTGTTTTTCTTCGAAGTAGTGCACCTATATTAGACGGATAATCCTATTTAATAATATCCTCGAATCTCGTACTGGACTGTTGTTGACATTGTGGACAGCCGCACATTACACGATTATCTTCCCGATATCGACGACTGAAACTTGATCAGCAGAGAAGAGAGCTCCATCTCACTGAGGTAACAAGACCAAGGCAACCCGTTATCCTCTTGAGTCTCTAAACATGAAATGCCCTGCCCAAGGAACAGAAGAACAAGAAGACATCATAGTAAGTGTTGTTACCCTTCTCGCAACATACCGCTAACACGTGCCGCAGATCACATGGGAGGGCCCCCACGATCCGCAAAACCCACTCAACTGGAGTCCTAAGCGCAAGTGGGTTGTTACCATACTCGTATCTATCTTTACCTTCATATCACCTTTTTCTCTACAATGGTCACTCCCGCGCTACCCTTTATCGGAGATGAGTTTGACATAGCTGATGGTTTCATGCGCCAGCTCGTAATGACCATCTTCTTGTTGGGGTTTGCTCAAGGGCCCTTCGTTCTTGCACCCTTGAGCGAAATATTCGGGAGAGTAGTGGTACTGCAGTATGCTAATCTGGTTTACCTCATCTTTAACACGTGTTGTGGATTTGCGCAGACCAAGGAGCAGATGCTTGTCTTTCGTTTCCTCAGTGGCCTTGGAGGGGCAGCACCACAAGCAGTACGTCAACCCTTCCTTTCAGGCTGTGGTAAGTTGGCTCTCGTACTTTGCAATCACTGACACAGCCGCCAGATATGTAACGATGTCTTGGCCGACACGTGGCGGAAAGAGGAACGCGGCAAAGGGCAGGCCATATACGGCATGCTCACTTGGATCGCTCCATGTGTGGGCCCCATATGTGGCGCGTACATATCCACGGGCGAGAATTGGCGCTGGGTTTTCTTCTCCACCTCCCTCTTTACCGTCTTGGTGCAAATCGCTGCTCTGATCTTCTTATCCGAGACGTTTGCGCCAGCCATACTAGCAAACAAGGCGAAAGTCGTGCGAAAAGCGCTGAAACATGTGAATAAAGACGTAGCCGTAAAGACAGAGTACGAGACAGGAGATCGGATGAGCAGAATCCTGAGGAAGAGGTTGACGCTACCCTTCATCATGATGTTTACACATCTAGCCGCTTAAATACCCGCCATCTATCGTGCGTATCTGTATGGTGTCATGTATCTTATTCTGTCAACCTTCGACATTGGTATTTGGACAAGTGTACAATATGGACGTCAGCACCGCTTCGCTCAACTATCTCTCCCTGTGTCTAGGCTTCATCATCGGCCTACAGATTTCCCATCCCCTCATGGACGGCGTAATTTACTTCTCTTCTCTTACCATAACATATCCCCCAGTTCCCATTCTCCCAGCGCAAATACTAACAAACGAGATACACAACAAAAAGCTCTACGCCCGCCTAAAAACAACCTACAACCTCCAAGACGGCAGTCCCGAATTCCGAGTCCCACCCATGCTAATCGCCGGCCTCCTATGCCCAATCGGCCTCTTAATCTACGGCTGGAGGTACGCTAACTTTCTTATTCCCTTCTTCTCTCTCTCTCTCTCTGCACCAAATAAAACCCCCCAAGAAAGAGAGAGAAAAGAAAAAAGATTAACAATCATCTCAGCGCACACCACTACCTCCACTACCTCGTCCCAAATCTCGGCGCCACCCTCCTATCCACCGGCCTCATCCTAGCCTTCCAATGCAGCCAAGCCTACACAACCGACGCCTACGCCGCACAATACGCCGCATCCGCGCATAGCGTCGGCGCGTTCCTGAGGACCATGTGCGGCTTTGGTTTTCCGTTGTTGGAGCCGAGATTGTATCGTGTGGCGGGGTTGGGCTGGGGGAATGGCATATTGGCGTTTGTGACGCTGGGTTTGGGTGTTGGTGTTCCGGGGGCGCTTTGGTGCTGGGGAGGTAGACTTCGGGGGTGGAGTACGCGCGGGTTGGGTACGGGGGGAGTAGAGTAGTGGGGAGGAGGTATGGTTGGGTGGGAGGGGAAATATAGGGGAGGGGGCGGTTTGTTCAGTTGAGATGGATCGGTTTGGCGGGACGGGAGGATTTTGGGATGAGATTGTTTCTTTGGGATACACAGGAGTTTTCATATGGTCATATGGCTTGATACAGATCTCCGGGTTCGATCTATTATCTATGGTGGTTAAAAACGGGGCCAGTTGCAAACCTCAAGTTTAGAGAACACAAACAGAATCTAGTAGCGTTTTGTTTGACCTTTCGATGAACACGGTGCGATGGATGAATGATACCTACATAAGCACCCACAACCCCCCCCCAAAACATAACAGTATATACAAACAAAACCCACGCCATCAAAAAAGTAAACGACACAGCACACCCTCATCCATCCCCCCATCCACATCCAACCTTCTTTCTACCAACGCCCACAACCCAGCGAAAGAACTCCACTCCACGCCAAACAAAAACATCCAAAAAAGTGATTCAACCTCCACCCCCTTCTCGTATATATACCATAATCCCAACACTACACTAAAGCTACCGCAACCAAACCCACCAAAACAACAAGAAAACAGCCGCAAAAAACCCAACCCAAACCCTCCAGCCCACCCCCGTCTTCTTCGCCATACTCAACATCCGATTCATAGTACCCCGAACCTTGAGCCTCGAAGATTCAAACTGGTCATTCATTTTCTCAGTCAGCGACGTCGAGTCTCTGATTTCGTCGCCGATGAGGTGTGTCAACTTTTTTGGGCGTGATGTTAGTTAGGGCTCCTCTGGGATGGGGACGCCAAAAAAAGGATGGGATAAGGGGGAGGAGGGAGACAACAAACCTGTTTAAGCATTGCCACCTTGCCAGACAAAACACCCACCTGGTCCTCATTCTGGCTTTCTAGCTCGTCCAGCACTGCGGCTGAGTACTGGCCCCGAGAATTCGGTGTCGCGCTACGATAGATTCTATTGCTTTCGTCTCTACTGCTACTTCCGTTGCTGATGCCGTAGCCACTGCCACTTCCGGGATACGCGCCGAACGCCGGCGCGAGTCCGTAGCCGTACTGGGTGGAGTGGGGCGAGTTTTTGTTTTTTGTTTTCGAGGGCGAGGCGCTGCGGTTGTAGGTGGAGAAGAGGTCGTTGGGGGTGGGGTCTTGGCGGGCGAAGCGGTTGGACATTGTTGCGGGGTTGTGTTTATGTGTGTGTGGGGTTGTTGTCTTTGGGGTCGGTGGGTGGGCGCGTTTGTGTGTGTGAAGGTGAGGTTCGGTGTCGAGGTTGCTTATGCTATCCTATCCTGTGCTGTTTGGAAGGAGCTTGAGCTTGAGCTTGAGCCTGAGCCTGGCCTAGTTGCTTGTAAAAGACAACGTTGTTATCCTTCGCAGTTCATCCCCTTCCTTCCTTCCTTCCTTCCCTCTTTCCTGTCCTTCCTTCCTTCCTGTCCTTCCTTCCTTCCTTCCCTGTCTTTCCCCAGCCCCAACTAACCCTCAATCCCCAATTCACAAAACTCCACGCGCACCCCCCGTCTCAAAGCCCAACCGAGTCCGCGCGCGCGTGGCCTAGGTAACCACTCGTCCGTTCGTTCCTTCGTTCGCTGCTTTCGTTTTCGTTCGTTTGCGACCAGCCTCTCAGACAGCACACTGTCTATTTTCTTTCTTCTGTCGTTTTCGTTGCTGTCGTCGTCGTCGTCGTTATCGTTGTCGGGATGGAAAGAAAAAAAAGTCAAAAGAGCTGGGTAGGTAGGAAGGTACCTAGGTCGGAGCTTAGGCCTAACGCCGAGGCGAGGCGAGGCGGCTCGTTAGAACACGTTTTGTGATTTTTTTCTCGGTCGGCGGCGGCGGCGGCGGCGGCGACAGGACCGGGGTAGGTACCGTACGTGAGCTCAACGTGTCAGCGGCGCAACGAAAACCAAAAAGCAACAGTTTAAATACTTTTATTTAGCCTAGCTATCTACGAAAAGCAGAGCAAAAGCAAGGCAACTACCCGTAGCCAAAAAAAAAAAAAAACACCAC